>PVLD010033813.1:0-13243 GCA_004027595.1 Dinomys branickii
GGGTGGGGGTAGGTTGTTTACAATGTAGGGAAGAAAAGGAGGCTGCTTGCAGCCATTCCTCCCTTTTGTTTGCGGTTTTTGCTGTGCTCTGCTGCCGTGAACAGTTTGCCCTCTGCCATGTGCCACCCTGTCTCTGAGACAGCCAAGTATGGACTGAAACCTCCACAAACTGTAAGCTAAATAAACCTTTCCTTCCTTCATGTTGGGCTTTGGGTATTTTGTCTCAGCAATGAGAGAAAAGTAACCAAGACAGGGTCTTTTCCTCCTTATATTGTATGCAGGCTATTTGCTCTCGGGTGGGTGCTGCGCTCATACCATCTCTGTGCCCTCATCTCGTCCAAGCTCAGAATGTTCACAAAGTGAGGACCCTGGCTCCCTCCTGAGTCACTTAGTGAAGCTTCTCAAGTTGACACAATGAACAACATCCTGGAGCAGCAAGGGTGGGTCCTCAACACCCAGGATGTAGAACTGCCGAGTTACTTAGCTAAGTTTCTAGATTTCTCAGGTAATCAGCCATAACACCCATCCATCCTACATGTATCTACGATGGTATTTCAGAATTTCCTGGCCTTAATTTTTTTTAAATATGGTTAATGTCATGGAAAAATTGTACAGGTTGGTAGGGTGCCATATGGTGCTGAGAGTGTCTTGACAGGGCTTGTACAGTGCCATGTATCAGTGATAGCAAACTGTTTAGAGTTTTCCATGATACAAATAGCCCACTGCAGCACACATCCCCTAGGTTCGCCACCAGTGCCATATATCCAATTCAATCACCATGACACTTTCAGTTCAAGCAGCATTTTACAGAAAGTCCTTAATGGAACCTGAGGCTTCCAGAAGTCTCCCACTAATAGTATAATTGAGAGAATTTTTTTTTTCTAGTTGTAGTTCTTCCTTGCATCAGAATCACTACCATTTTATTTTATTTTCCATGACTGGACACTGTCAGAGAAAATAAAGTTGATGGAGACTGCAGGCATCTGGAAAAGAACCAGAGTGAAAAGTCTTCCCTCTCCATTAACTCTACATCCAGCTGCCTCCATATCATTTCGTAAAATCTAGTTCTGGTCACTTTGGTCAACCTCAAACCTCTTCCTCAGGAGAACAGGCGATAGGAATTTGCACAGCCTTGCAAGTCACTGTTAAAGGATTTTTCTCAGAGTGAAGGCATATGTGCTTTTGTGATAATGAGAGCAGAAAAAGTGCTCGGCCCAGCCCCTGCCCAGATACCTTTGAACTTCACCCGATGTCAAGACATGAGCGAAGCTCAGGTCTGCAGGTGAAGGTGAGAGCTGATAATGTCCTGAGAGTTGAGCAGAACCTGGTCCCTGGCGGGGACAAGAATTTGAGCGACCGAGGCCTATGGTGGAAGAGCACTGGGGAGCACTGTGTGTGAGGACAGTTTAAGCAAAGGGTGGAGGCGAAATCAACAAAGCACAGTCCAGCCCAAACTTCTCACGAACTCTGTGCATGGGCAACGCACCATAATCCACAGGCCCTTGTTCGGGCCTTTATCTTACTGTGACAGCTGAGGCAGGAAGCTACCAGCCAGATGGCCTGTGTGCTTCCGAATCATAGAGCTGCCTCTTCCCAAAAGAGGAGAGCTCTCATTCTCCTACCTAATACCAGGCTCAAGCTGGACGAGCGGGATAGGAAATCTTGTTTTGAAAGAGCACTGTTGTGAATGCAGCCCCCAAAGAAGGTGACAGGTGACAGTGTGTGGGGGAGCTGGGGGGGACAGGCCCCAGGAGGAGGCTGTCCAGGGGAGAGACAGGACTAGAGGAGGTGGGAGTGGCAACAACAAGGTGAGAGAAGGTAGGGGCAGAATCAGCCGGAGTCTGAGCTCCCGGGGACAGACTGGATGTGGGTGAGGCCTAATCAGGCAGCGAGAAGACCAAGCAAGGGAGAGAGGAAAAGAGAGAGCTCAGACTGGGACAAATTTAGTCTCAAGTGTTGAGAGAAGACAAACAGATCTTTTGCTAGAACAGGAAGTCCCAGGGAACATTCAGCATAAAGCAGAAAATCCAACTCACTCTGCCATAACGCTAAGCCCTGTCCTCAAGAACACTGATAAGCGCTAAGATGTGTGTTAAATAAATGCAATGTCTGCGAGGAGACCAAAACCACTGTAAGTACCTGGGGGCGGGGCAGCAGACGGGTCTATAGATTGAGACACGGAGCTTTTTGGAGTTCTCTTGTGGGTCATACTTTGATTACTCAGACTGCCTTCTTTCATTTGCTTATTTTACAAGTGTGTATGTTTCTCATAGGAAAATTTGCAATTGTGATAACTTTGAGCCTTTGCATTTATGTTTAAATGCTTGTCACTGTATCGGTTCCTACGACATTTTCATTTTCTAAAAGCTGTGGGAAACAGCGTGCTTGATTTTAAAACATCGTTATAAACAACTTGCTGTGGTCTGCATGTTGGTGTCCCTCCTGAATTCGGAGGTGCTGACTTTGGAAGTGATTAAGTCGCTTAATGAGTGAGACTCCTGCCAATGTCAGAGAGGTGCCCAGGGCCGCCTGTACGATGCAGCAAGAAGGCGCCACCTACCTGTCAGACGCCAAACCTGCTGGCACCTTCGGCCTGGGCCTCCAGAACTGTGAGGCCAAAAAGGCCTCCAGAACTGTGAGAAATCAATCTTTGTTGTTTATAAACTATCAATCTAAGGTATCTCCTTCTAGCAACCCAAGTGGAGTAAGAACTGAAAACTGCTTCAGGCATCTAGCAGATTATTCGGTGAGATGTTGAGACTTTCTGCTATCCTCAGTGACAGCATTTAAAGATCAGTAAGACATTCCCAGCCCTTTTCCTAGATTTGTTTCAGTGGTTTGCTTGTCCCTATTTGATCTCTCGAATGAGCCCTTCTCCAGCAATAACTGGAGTTTTATCAGTTCACCCTAAAATGAACACCCTATGCCTTATATATTCTACTGGGATCTCACAGCTGATTGTGAAACAATTTACCAATGTCGCTCGCAAAGATCTTCAGAAATTTTCATTTCACTTATTGGTAAGGTCCATTTTCTTTTTCCCATATGTTTGACCGTACATATTTTATACCTTAAACAAGTGTGATTTTTTGTGTAACTTTACTACAGACCAGGCTGAGAGACCCACGGAGAGCTTGCTTTGCTTTGCACAAAATAACTCAGAAATCTGTTTCATGGTTAAGGTCAAATATAGCTGTTCTTTATTATCAAAAGAGAGACAGTATATTTCTATATATTTAGCTGGGCATGGTGGCACATGTGTGTAATCCCAGCACCCAGGAGGCTGAGGTATGAAGGACCACCTGGATGGCTCTCCTTGAGTTGTCCATGTCAATTATTTTTAACATTCAATTCTAATATTTAAATTCAATTTTTAATGTCAGTTATCTCCGTGTTAGCTAAACCTGGCTCTGTTTCCATGTATTGATATGTACACCACTAGCTAGGACTTTTTCTTGTCCCTTTAATCGGCTTCAAGCAATGCAAATCCACCCAGCTGAGGTGGTGGTGTGTAGTCTTTGAAGGAAGGCAACAGGGTAGTCTCACCTCACTCCCATAGTTCCCCAAATCATGTGAGCCAGGCTGGATGGAGAACCATGCTCCATGCTGTCAGCTGAGGCTGAGCCTCAAAATAAGAGGCTCTGACTTCCCAGGGCATAAAATATCCCAGAGCTGAGGCACCCACCCCAAACCGTCACATACTACCTCAGTTGTGTTATGCAGATTACTCTTACTGCATGTCCTTCTCTTGCATATTGTAGAGGTGATTTCAGGCCTCCTACCTAGCCCAGCTCACAGCACTCACGTACATTTTGCCATTCCCACAGTCACTCATCCTCAAGCCACTGCCTTCTTCATGAATTAATAAAACCTGGGTTCAGCTCGGGGTTAGCCATCGCTGTATCTGGATTTAGGGCCCCTGGTATCCCCACAACTACAAATATGACTTCATGTCTTTATTCTCGCTGTGGGCTGCACTAGAAGTGGTAGAGTGGAAGTAACTCCCTAGGATTCCAATAGCTTTCCCATGAGATTACAAACATAAACTTCCCTCACTGAGATGAAGACCGGGAAGGGCTATCTATACTGAGGCAGGAGGATCACAGAAAGATGGAGGCCACCCTGGGCTACATACATTGTGAGTTCAAGGCCACAGAAGGCTACAGAGTCCTTTTTTAAAAACAACAAAAAAGATATTTTAGCTGGGTCAATATAAGCTTCTGAAAAATATTCATGATAAATACACTTTTTTCTGGATTTCCATAATTTTTATTTAACACATTCTATTTTAATATTTAAATTTAATTTTAATAGTCACTGAACTGGTTGGTGAGATGATTATATGTAATACCATTATTCAGGGCCTTACTGGAGTTGTCTTTTAATTGCAGAACTGCTAGTTTAAAATAGTTTAATATTTTAGGAAAAGACGGGGGTAACACGTGGAGCAATTAACGTTGGCTTTTTTGCGCTCTGGGAAGCTGGCAAGGGCAAAGAGTCTAAATCACTCAATGCGCAGTCAAAGCAACACTGCATCTTCTTGATCCACCACTTGTACTATAAACATCTTTTTGTTTACCTTTTTGCAATCTAGCTAATGCTACTCTTTTTCTTGCATTTTTTTGTGCTTATTCTTGGTGATTTTGTTGATTGAAAATGGCCCCTAGAGTAAAGTGCTCTTAGCATTAAAAAGTGCAATAAAACTGGGGTGTGTCTCGTGGATAAAGTATATACTAACTTCATTCAGGTTGGAGATGCAGCACTGTGGGATGTGAGTTCAGTGTTAATGAATCAACAGTACCTATTACATCAGGTGTCTTTCAACAAAAACACATAAAATACGGTTATGGATTGATCAGTTGGTGAAAATTCTGTAACAAGAGGTCTAAGAGAATCTGGCCCTGTATTTTCCATACAAATAATGGTGCGGTGTTCATAGTGAATTCATAGAACATAACCTCTATGAATAATAAGAATTTATGGACCTGCACTGGAATTACTCCCTGGTTAAATCTGACAGTTACTTTGTTGTCCACATGATCTGCTCCTTGTTTATTGTCCAGAACAATATTTTTTAAATCTACAACTTAAATCTACAAATATTTTCATGATGACAACTAAGAGTAGAACTGTCTTGTGGAGTGAATAACATTTTGCTTCACTAAGACGTACAGTGTCTCCTGGCATCAAAACTTACTGCGAATGCCCAACTCTTGATGGAACCTATTGGATGGGACCTCCAATAGGCAGGCAAGGTCTCCCTCAGTTTGCTGCCCCACATGCCAGTCATCTCTGGAAACACCCTCACAGACACATCCGGGAATGTGCTTTACTAATTTCCTGGGTATTCTCAATCCAGGCAAGCTGACAATCCAGATTCACTATCATCCTTGCCAACCGTGGTCTAGGACGAGATTTAGCATATGGCTGCATCTTCATTGTGAGTCAATGTAACGTGACATTTATAGTAAATCACTGCATAGGTGGTGTTTAGATACAACAAAAATCATAGAGGTAATAAAGTTTGGAAAATGTTATACAGGGAAACATGGTAGAATTTCCTGGTAGTGTTGAATGAGCCCCTGAGGTTTCTGGTCATGATTTTAGAATGAAACCAGGGAGCCCAATTGTATGATTTTTCTCTTCCATGTTTCAATTGCTTGAGAAAATGGAACATAGTTAACTTCAACCAAGGTCAGGGTCATGCCAAGCAAAGAACATAGAGAGGAGAACAAGGCAATCGACTGTATTTGCAGGGGATTCATTATAATGATGGCTCATGGAATTCAGACCGAATAGTAAAGAAAATGAAAAGAAGAGAAAAATGAAGGAGTACAAGAGTTTGAAAAATTGAAAGGATAGGATCAATGAAGGAGATGTCTTGGTAAGGTCAGAACATTGCTGCAACGGAGCTATTCTAGCAAGTGAAATGAAAAGACAGGTGTTGATTCAAGTAGGATGCTTCAAACCAGAGGCGTTGTGGTTCCTGGGCTTGGCGGTAACCATGGGAACAGGTGAAATACGAAAAAAGTCACTGATTCTGAAGCAGGTAATCAAAGAACTGAAACGGCCAAAGTGTTAGGTGGGTCACGTAGTTGGGTATTGGCGTCACAGGGATGATGACTGAGGAAGACAGGGAAGATAGCCAGAACAAAAGTCCTCAACAGAAGTGTCGCCGAGCAGTCAGAGCCGCCCCACGGAGTTGGCGGGTTTTCCGCACAAAAAAGTCACCTTCCTCCTTGGTGCCTAGAAATAACAGACTTCCCAGGGACGACGTTACAGAGTAAAGCGTTCCCTCTGCTTTCGCTCAGTTGGCGATGTATAGCTTAATCCTTGATTAAAACCGGATTAAATGCTATCTCGTTTTTTTCATACTTCAAAGGAAAAATAATACCCATACGGCACAAGAGAGATTTTTATCCTTTTTTAAAAATACTAAAAGTCCTTGGGTTTATTCATAGATTTGGAGATCTTCAAATAGTTAAGTAGACAGGCCCTAGAGGCCCCGTCTTGTTTACAGTTCTGATTTTGCCATTTCCTGCCTTGAGATCTTGAGCAGTTTCCTCTGCTTCATTGCTCCTGTTTCACCCTCTAAAATACAGAAGAAATAGTAATACTTGGGATTGTTATAAAGATTAAATTATTTAATACACAAAATGCCTGGGACACAGAACCTGAGCCAAAGTTAGTAAGGTTAGCTGTTAGCATTGTTTTCTTAAACCACAATGACTACCCCCACAATACACGTACAAAAGGACCGGAAATGCAAAATGTTTGCTCTCACTCTATTCAGAGCTTTGGAAGACCATAGCCTTAATTTATCTTCAGCTATTTGGTATTCATAAAATTTTAGAGCATCTTCTTTAGCTTTGGAAAATAAAAATTGTAGAAAGGATTTAGAAGCAACTAAGACACCTTGCTTTTGAGAACTTAGACATCATCTAGCCTTGCTGGTTAAACCAAAGGTGCAAAACACCATGTGAAGATGCCCGTTCTCCCAGGCCAAGACAGGACTTTTAACTCAACTGACTATGGCGTCATATATAAAGAAACAACATGGTAAAGACAAGAGAGATCTTCCACAGTGAAATCTGGGAGTGACAGGAGGCAGCAGGCCTCAAACATGAACGTCTCTTTGATAACTTTGTTTCCCGTCTAAAATAATAAATACCCATTCAGGTTTTCAAAGGTCAAAATTCACCGTGGCACGGTGGCCCACAGCTGTAATCTCACCTACTTGGGAAGTTAAGGCAGGAGAATTGCAAGTCTGCGCAACTTAGCAAGACGGAGTCTCAGAATGAAAACATAAAATGGGCTGGAGCTGGAGCTCAGTGGTAGAGTAATTGCCTGGCTTAGGTTCAGTTCCCAGAAGTGAAAAAAATTAAAAGCAAAGATCAAGATTCCGCCCTCTAGACATGTACGCCTGCGGCCCAAAGCCGTCCCCATGGAACTTGTCTTCCCGCGTGATCTTTGTCCACATTCTGGTGCCTGGAAAAGGTCACAAGCACAGAGGTCAACATTGCGGTTACAGCCCTTTACTGGAAGTTACTGGGGACGACCGAGACAGCAGTGAAACATGAAAGCACTTCTTAGCACACGCTGGAGTTCTCAAAGGAGAAATGGTAAAAATACCTCAAAGTGCCAGTGGGGACGCCTATAATCCCAGCACGTGGGAGGCTGAGCCAGGAAGATTGCCTCAAGTTCGAGGCCAGCCTGAATTACACAGCGTGAGACCCCTCTCAAAAACAAAACAAAAAATTCCTCAAAGCAAGATGATAATTTGCCAAATGGTCTGTTAAAGTCAACTTTCAAAAGCAAACATGGTTTCTAAATTAAGCACAAACCCCAGTTCTTCTGGATTTTTAAAATGCCCTTGCTATTTTGGAAAATCTTACAGTTTAGAGTAAGGGAAGTGTGTGGGATTTTCCTGACCCCATTTTAGACATGTTCAGGATTTCTTTTAAAATTGTGCCAACTTTCTTTCAAAACACAAGTGACTCTTATTTTCAAAAGCTGAGAGTGAGGTTTTCACAAAAGCATTCCAAAACATCTTGATGATTTTTCTGACTTGGATCAGGCTAGATTTTATTACCCATTGAGGGTAAGCCAACCCCATACATACAGATAAAGGAATTTTCATCTACCTCTCCCAGAAACGTCAGACTAATAAATTAGTCTGATCTTTGGAAAGAAGTTTTATCTCCCACTAATTCATAGATTTGGTATCAATTTAAATTCCCCATTTATGAGCATGTGTTACTGGTCATAATTTATTTGCCTTCACTCACTTAGTCTATGAAACTTCTTATAAAAGAGAAAGAGAAGGAAGCAAGCTACAGGAAGCTTTGGAATCAGCTAATTATTTTTTAAAGAAATGCACATCTCAGTATCCCTGGGTATCTTGAGATAGCTTTTAAAAGTTTTATCACTAGGTGCAAAACACTGATTGTAGATTTATTTCATTTGATAAAACAGCCTGCTCAATACAGAGCACTGGGCAGAAGTCTGCTGCGTTGAAGAGGGCAAGAGATACTTAGCTCTATCAAGGACTTACAGATTAATGAGGAATGAGGAGACTTATAAAATAAATAAACAAATGAAGCACAAAACAAATTAGTCACAGAACGATACTGCAAAGTTTCTGAGGAATGTGAATGAAGAAATCATTTAGAATAACAGCCAAGACAATTTTGTATTTGGGTACAGAACAGTTTTCCAATGGAATCATGGGCTCAGTGAGACAGAACCAGTGAGCTGGAGGGAGAGTGAGCGTGGCTTTCACAGTGAAGAGAAGTGGGTAATGGCGAGTGGCTTTCTCCAGGGGAGATAAGAGTTAGGCAGATTCATTCAGCACAAAGCAGGACAGCCATAAATTCCATAAATCCACTTGTTACCAGACAGTTGGTCTCAATCTCATCCAACATCTAGGCTCTTCGTGTCCCAAAGAAGTGAGCGGGACACCCAGAAGTAGTAAGAGGCAGAGATTTATGAAAGGAAAGTACATTCCACAGATCGGGATCAGGCAAATGAGAAAACTTAAGAGTGAGCTAGACTCCGAGCCGCCTGTCTGCTTCTAGTTTAATGTTTTTATTGGACCCTTTTCTGGGTCCTGGGCTCCGGGGTAGTACCTATGTGAGTCTGTCCAGTTACTGAAAGTCTCCACCCTCACGTCGGGAGGGGTGATGTGGTCTTTATATGGACCTACAGGGGTCGAGCTTGGCTGACAAAGCCCAGAGGGTGCAGGGATGTCAAAGCCACAGTGTTAACACTGGTAGAAGACCACGGGGTTACCCTAGGTTACTCCAAAGCAGCCGCTGGAGCACATGCTCCCCAAGCTCTTGCCAGGGATCAAGGAAGTGTGATAAGAAAAGGGGCATGTTTTCTCAGGCTCCTGTCAGAACGCTAAGAAATACGGTGAGAGTGGGGTGTTCTCGTGGTCTCCAAGGGCCGGAAGCCTTCCTGTCTGTAGTGAGCCTCGGGCCAGAGAGATTGTCTCCCACTCTGCCTCCTGCCACCCACTCCAATGTCCAGGTGCAGGCAAGAGGGACAATCTAGTATTTCTGAAACCTTGCGAGATACTGTTAGATGCCAGAAAATTGTTCTTTTGGTGGATTCAGTTCCCAACATAATGTCTGTGTGGCAATTTAGCCCTGTCAGTTAAATCCCCAAGATTCACAAAAGGATTTTGCTCTTTGTGACCATTTGGCAGCCATTTTGATTTTTGTCATCAGTAATAGCTAGAGTTATAAAAGGACTTGATAAGTTGGAGGAGATTCCACTGGGGGAGTGAGTTTACTGAACTTTAAAATTTAAAGCAATGAGAAAAGAAGACTTTCTCTCCTGGGCAGCCCACTTCAGGGTAGCTACCATGGATCTTAATGTGCCCAGAGCTCTCTGAATTTGCTTTTGCACATTCCGTTTTCACACAGTCACAGAAACACAAACACCAAAGCCGCTGACTTGACCCAAGGAAAAAATATACATGCAGGGCCCAGGTTTATGTTTGCCAGTTTTTATACCACAGTCACACACATGGCAGAGAGCGCTTTGCTACTCCCCAAACCCAGTCAGATGTGATCTTGAAATCTGACCTTTGGTATGTGGGCAGAGGTGAAGTCCTCACTTCCGGGTTTGGATTCTGTGTGCTCTTTCTTCCCCTATCTTCTGGCCAGATCTTCATCCCAGGATGCCCTCTGAGCCCGTCAGCCAGACCCCTTCATAAAGCCGATGATCTTGAAGCTTCCCCCACACACATCTCAGCCAACTGGACTTTATAAAAGTACATTCTATTCTGTTAAGTCACTAAACGTCAGCTGTTACGACAGTCAGTGTATCCTTAACTATAAGATGTGTTGTTATTAAAACGTAGAAAATGAGAACAAAAAGACACACAGTAGTCCCCTTAACTGTGGCTTCATTTTTCCAAGGTCAGCCGTCATCTGAAAATATTAACATTTGCTTTAACTCTTGCAATAAAAAGAGACCACATGTATCCAATTTTTATTGTAACACATGCTATGATTAATGTACTTTATAATTAGCTTTTAATTAATCCCTCACTGTGCCTAATTCACAAATGGAACTTTATCATACTCATATAGATGTGTCTGTACAGGAAAAAACCTGATACGTACAATATAGGATTCAGGGTTCTAAGGGATCCAGGAGAGAAGCAACTGCTGAGCTGTGTTGGGGATAAATATTAAATATATTAATATATTAAATATTTATGACAGGATATCTACTGTGAATGTTTTCATTTTTAAGGTAAAAAATAAAACAGTTCAACCACAAACCATGTGTAGATATAATGAGATACAACTAAAACCATGTGTAGATATAATGAGAGGAAAGTCTAACTGGTGATACACATGTCTATGTCCTCCCCTCTTCCATAACATGCTGTGGGAGCCAGAATAGATTCTGTCTTTGGGTTGTTGCTTAGTTTTCCCACTGATGGAACAGTATTCCTGACTGGTACCAACACCCTAAGGGAGGGAGGTTTAGTCTGCCTCACGGTCTCGGGGGTCTGGGTCCTGACACCAGCACCCTAAGGGAGGGAGGTTTAGTCTGCCTCACGGTCTCGGGGGTCTGGGTCCTGACACCAACACCCTAAGGGAGGGAGGCTTAGTCTGCCTCACGGTCTCGGGGGTCTGGGTCCTGACACCAACACCCTAAGGAGGGAGGTTTAGTCTGCCTCACAGTCTTGGGGGTCTCGGTCCACGGCAATCTGGCTTCACAGCAAGAGCACCATGCAGAAGGGTGAGTGCAGCAAAGCTTCTCCACTCATAGTGGCCAAGAAGCTGAACGCAGGGAAAGAAAACCTGAGATGAAGGGGTCGGGGCCAGATGTGCATCCCAAGGTCCTCCAAACCCGCACGGAAATGAGCTTTACTAATTCCCCAGGTATTTCTCAGACCAATCAAGTTGACGATCAAGATTAACCATCACAGTAGGGGAAAGACTCTTCATTCATGGAATAAAAGTTTCTGAGCATGTGGCTTCCCACAGGGCACCCCTCCCTCCTTTTTATTGTGTAAAATTTCACTCCAGTGATATTTTACAGGGAAGAAAATGTATTAAACAAATCATGTCAGCACTGCTCTGGTTGAAGTGGCAGTTGAGAACATGACTTCAGTCAGACAGTGTTTCTAGCATCCCTGGAAAATCCCAGGGACATAGTTTGAAAGTCACACTTAACATTCATTCATTCACAGAATGTTAGGTACAGTCACATGAAAGATCCCTAGATTCCCTTCAAACTTAGAATACCCATATTCTCTACCAGCTTCTCTGTATTTCTGGAAGTTATTTAAATTTTAACTCTATAATCCCCATAAATTCCATTTTTCTTTAACCTGTATTGCATTCATCTTTCCTCCATTTTTTCCTACCATTAGCCTCGTTCAGATCCATATTACATTGTTTCTGGGCGCCAGTTCCTCGCCAGATCCCAATACACTCCCGGAGCCTATTCTCCAACAAGATGCCCCAAGTGGCCTTCATTAAACATCAGTCTGAGTGGGTCATTCCTCTGCTCAAAGCCCTCCAAGGCTGAATGTTGTGGGCAGAGTTTGCAAGGGAATAGATTTAATACGGGACACATAATTTATAGAATTATTTTATAATATGCACCTAAATAGTCAAACACAGAAGAGTGTGGGAGATCTTTCTACATGCTAGAGACACAAAGGATCCAGCTGAGGGCCTGGATCCCATGGCAATATCCTGGATGAGTCCAGCAGAAGACCAAGAGCCCACGACAATATCTCATGCAAGTCTGTATCAAGGATCTGCACTGGGAAGGCCTAAAGGTCAGTGGTGGAAGCTAAAAAACTGCACCAGCGAGATGAAGGATTTGTGACACCAGGCTGAGGGATCTGCACTGGAGCCAGGAAGGGACATTAAAGGTAAGGAGCAGAGCCCCCCCAAAGAGAACTGCAGCCATCCTCAGGGACAGTGAGGACCCGAGCTCCTCCAACAATGAGGAAAACCACCATGACAAGTTTCTCTCCAGGAGAATCAGCAGTGCACCATCTTCCCCTCCAGTTCTCCTTTTATGCTGCTAGCAACAAGCCTCAGGGGGGCCCTCTACACCCAGCACCAGGCTGATTCAGTTCAGCTGGGCATTACAAGTAGACCATCAGTTAATGCAGCATACTGCCCATCACACTTTGAATGCAAACCTGAGGGCTCAGGACTCTATGTGATGGCCTCAACTCCTCTCAGGTCGCTACTCTGCCTCCACAGCCTCCAAGGTGCCTTGAACAGGGCAACCATGGCAGTTCTCAGGGCCTGGGCCGCTCCTGTCCATCAGACCTTCCACATTGAAGGTCTCCAAAATTCCAACCAGATGGATCTTTCTAAAACATGACTTACTGACTCACTCCTAAGAAACTTCCAGTGGTTCCCTATAACCCATAGCAGCACTTTTTAACCTTCCTCATGCCAAGGTTCCCATTCAATTGAAGTCTTTTGCAGAAGCTGAATATGCAGATCAACTTAGAGATTCTCTTGTTTGGGCTAGTTCCCAAGTGGTGGGGTGCTAAGGGCCCCGCCAAAATATCTCTCCGCAACCCCTACTTTACAACACAGCCCAGGGCCCTGAAGTACCTCTGGAACCCCAAGTGTGCAGAGATGAAAGTAGAAAACAAGTGGCCAGGAGGACAAAGTCTAAGCATTCTCAGTTATACTTCTGAGCTGTGGGAAATCTTACTATTTGTCCTTAAGAATATAGGGTCATC
>PVLD010033814.1:0-13274 GCA_004027595.1 Dinomys branickii
GCTCTCCTCCATCCCCTTTCTCCTGTCAGGACCCTGGAGCCAAAGACAGGCAGGAGATGACAAAGATGTGAGACCACAGACCACTCACAATGGTGTTCAGTCCGCTGCCCTGTGCACCCATGACTTTGAGCTGAGCTAATGGTTGCTCTGAACTGAGCATCCAGAAAGCCCCCAGGGAGGGCACAGGCAAGGACCTGGGCAGGCTTCCTCCCCGGCAAAGCTTCTCCTTCTCTAGGTGGCACCTACTGAATCTGCACAGGGTGGGAGTGTGGTTAACACCACACTTTGGCGATACCCAGCCTCCTGTGACCCCATTAGTGATGGTAGGTGTGTGAGGGCATGAGCCACACTCAAGTTCTCACTGCTGATGACCAAATATTCTGAGAGTCTCCTGAATAATCCTGGAGTGCTTGATGCAGATGGGCAGCCCACTCTTTCTTGAAATGATCCAATAAAATGTTACAATGATGAAGTGTACTCTGTATCTGAGCTTCAAATATGGCAGTGCCTAGTGATGGACACCACTGACATTAACATTAGAATAAATGAATAAAAGCTGAATTTTGGCTTATCACCCACATCTTCCATAAGTCAGGAGCTCACAGGCCACAAGGGAGTGGAGGCTGCCTTGTAGAACAGCAGGGATTCAGCCCTTTTTTGTGGCCACTTCCCTCCTGCTCTAGGTCAATGGTGGGAATTGAGAATCACAGGTCCATTCTGTCAGGGAGCTGAGTCTCATGCAAGAGACTCATAGCCCATAATAGTGACATCGATGGAAAGATAACTTTGTCTCCTGGTGTCAGGTAAAAGGCAGAATCCCTCCTGCCATGTCTCCTGCCCTCCTGCCCACCTGGAAATTGCTGGTATAGAGACTTTGCCCAAGTGCTAACTGTGAACCTGTCCTCGAGCCCAGCATCCCATGGACGGGGAGTCACGGCCACTCTCTGCACACCGTGTGCTCTGGAATCAGGTTTCTATTGACCAGCCCAGGTACCTTCATCCCTCTTTTTCCTGAAATCAGTATCTATGCAGAATAAGCCCTAGCCTGCTACTCTGAACTAGGGATTCCCTAGCTGTTGGAATTAGTACATGGTGTTCCTTCACATGGAATCCCCATATTTCTGGTGCAGGTCACTGTGGACCTGCAGGTTCACATGAGCATCTCCATTTCTCAGCCTCAGTTAGGAGGTCTGTGGACCCCACAGTGTTTGTGGCATGTGGTGTGCATTTCATTGCTTAGTACCCAATCTCTCTGAACTCTCAAGCCTGGAATATCAGAGCTCTGAGGCCGAGGTGATTCCCATTCACCTCTCTGAGCCAGGTGTCCTCCTAGGATCCTATCCACAAGAGGTTTCAGCACCACATGCCAGAGGAATTGCACTGATGTCCAACCCCCAACAGGAAGACTGTCTGAATGCCAGGACTCTCTAATATGACTCAGTCACTCTCTGTCTCTCTGTGGTATTTGGAAGATGGCACTTCCTCTGCTGTCTGAGGTCGGTGGCTGAGGGGCACACGCTGCTCAGTGGGCTGAGAGGAGTCTTCAGACACTGTGAGCCTAGTGTGTGCAGGACGCCACCCATGCTGCAGGACACACACAGCCCAGGGTGCATCAGGACAGGGTAAGGAGGTATAGCCAGATGTCCACACTCTTTCTCTCCCTGGACACTGCATGCAGCTGGGCCTGGTGCTAAGAGAAACCCGCACCAGCAAAAATGCCCTTAGCTTTGTGGTACACCACCACAACCAACCTCTCAAAGTTACAGATTATGAGGGTTGTTTTTAAAGAGTGATTGAGAATAAATTAAAATCAGGCTTTAAAAAGCTGTGCCATATTTGTACTTAACATTTCCACTGTGTACTCAAGCGTGGCTGCCTGCAAACCATTGTACGTAGGGGAAACGTGTTAACCAATTTTTCACTGGTAGAAGTTTTGCAACAGCTCCCTTCCGGTGTGTAAGCAAAGATCTCCCAAAATACAATGGTAAAACCTATTTGGGAAATGAATTCTCTTCACAGTCTGTTTCAGTCTTGTCTGTTAGTTCCCTGAGGTTCCTAACATATTCTTTTGATCATATATGAGTTTTTCTTAGTATTTCTGGAGTACTTTAAATTCCTGGGAGACACGAGATGTTTACATTTTAGTTGGGCAAAAAGACAATGGTTCCCCAAACTACTAAACAAGCTCCCTTTAACCCACTTCCCAGACAGTCCTTGTTTCCATCTGAAGCCTCGTGAGCAAAGCATTCACTGTCTGCATTTCTATAAGCATCTGATGCCCTAAACTCTCACCAGAATCCCAGGTAAACTCCCCATCAGGGCTCCAGGCTGCCTCCTGCCCGCTTCTCCCCACTTTTCCAAATTCCACTCCCAGACCAATTCCACAGCCACTCCCAGTGGCGCCCAGAGCTCATGTGACTGGGGGCTGTACCTACTCCATGTACCGGTTGAAACTGTCTCATTTCAGGTTTGCCTCCTTCTTCCCCTTGCCCTGCTCACACTGCTCTGGTCACCAGTCACATCTGCCAGGGATCTTGGGCAGCTCTGGACCGTGTGGAGATTCAGATTGGAACACAGGACCATGGGCCCACTGCGTCCCTGCACCTCCTGGGATGAGGACACTGAGACTCCTGTCATAGGAGCGGTCACCATGCACAACCTTCATACACTGCGAGTGTAAATGTCATGAACTCCCACAAGCTCTGGCCACTGTCCCACTGACTAGAGAGTCTTCACACTCAAATGACAGTTACCCTGCCTGGGCAGCTCAGAGGGAGCCTCACTGTTCCACATTCTCTCTGTGCTGTTACCTTTCACAGTGCTTTCTTCACGCAGTACTGAGACGAACACATGACTCCCCAGGCCCTGAGACGTGGAGAATGTTGTTCTCCAAGCTATGGGGAAGCCCTGGAGCCTTCTCCATCTCCTTAGGTCCAACACAGCCTCTGGACAGTCTGAGCATTTATAGCCCTAGCTAAACCATCAGCCCTGGAGGGAGCACATCAGGGAACAGCGGGAGCAGCCACTTCCCCTGGATGTGCACCCCTGCCTGTCACTGTCCCCCAACACAGATGAGATCCTGATGGTAAATTTCATATGGAAAGAAGAGACCTACATGTGGGGCATGGCCTGCCAGCCTGTATTAACCCAGGGCTGCACACTCTTCAAACATAGCCCAGGCTGTGGGGCCAGGAAGCCCAGCAGAGCTCTCAGCCCACAGGAAGGTGTGTGAACAGCTGCGGTGACTTGCTCTGGAGCAGGTGGTAGGAGTCGTCCTTCAGGTCTCAGAAGGAAAAGCATTAAAATGGGAAATGGGAATCAGAGCACAGGAAGGAGCGCACATTTATTTCAGCTGTGGGTCAGTCAGTGTGCTGTTACTGTAGCAAATTATTCAAGACAGCAATGTAGAAAGCAGAAACACAGATGCGGGGGAGGGGGGTCCACTCCACCTGCTGTTCTGCATGATGAGCAGTCAGAGGCTGGAAGATCTCCTTCACAGATCTTCCAACTCCCTTCTTAAAATGCAGCCACATGCACCTCTAGACCAGGAGGTATCTCTGGAGTCTGGGAAAACTCTCCTAAGTAAACACTCCTTTAAAAATGACCCTGGAGTAACACTCCAGGGAGGTCCCAGAAAATGAGGGTCCTTGTTGGCGTCTGGCTTCTGAGGCCATCAAGGACAGAGCCCAGGTCCTTCCTTTAGTGACTGGGGCTCTTGCCCTGTGGGGCAGTCTGGGATGAAGGGAGAGCTCAGACCTAGGCTGAGATTTCTCCAGGGAGCTTTGGATCATGAGCCTACAGAAGCCAGAATGCAGTGCAGGGAGAAGCTGTCTGTCCCCTTTGGGTGGATTCAGAGAGGCAGGCACCCTGAGGCAGTGCTGTCTCTGACCTTCTGCTTCTGTTCATCTGCGTGTCCTACAGTGCTGAGGTCTCCTCTCTCTGAGCTGGAGCAGTCAGAGTAGGTGACATGATCCCTACTGTGCCTGTTCTGCTGTGCTTAGGTCAGCGCTGGGAGGAGGAGGGGACTAGGCTGGCTGGAGAGCAGGAAATCGGCTGAGGCATCAGATGGAACCTCTGACAGTGCAGAAATCTCTCTCCCAGGGCTGAATGTGCAAACAGGACTGCAAGGACCCGCAGGTGAGTCCCCCCAGCACCCCATGTACTGCCCCATTCTCAGCCCCTGGGCCTCAGTAGTGGGGGACAGCCTTGGGCTGAGGGTAAGGAATGAGGAGAGGCCTTGGAATGATGTAGGGGACAGAGAAGGTCCTGGCCTCAGCCTCTGACCTTTTGCAGGGACCCTCCCCAAACCCATGCTCTGGGCTGAGCTGGGGTCTGTAATGCCCTGAGGAGTTCTGTGAGCATTTGATGTCAGGGCACGGGGGGGAGGACCCAGAAATACTATCTAAAGAGAGGGAAGACCAAGGATCTGGAAACATCAATCTTACTCTGCAACAAGGCCAAGTTCTTCATCTGATCCATTCAGATGATGCAGGATGATATCCCTGTTACTACAGAACCCCTGCTAGCTGGTCACAGAACAGTGACCTCCTAGGGCTGGTGGTAACAGGTGAGATGACTCTCAAAGTCCCAGCCCCAGACTCTTCCCTCAAGAAGGGCTCTGCTCTCAGGGGTGTCCCCCTCTCACAGCCCTGCTCTGGGGACCATGTGGGAGATGTGAGTCCATTTTACATGCTGCCTCCTTCTCTCCTACAGCACACCCAGCCTCTCAGCCCTGTGGTGACCTCAGGAGGGAACGTCTCTTTCCAGTGTACCACAAGGCACCAATTTCACAGGTTCATTCTGACTAAGAAAGGGGGAGACAGGCTCTCTGGGCCCCTGGGCTCATGGCACATTCCCAGCAGACATTTCCAGCCCTGTTCCCTTTGGGCACGAGATCCTTTGGCGCAGGTGAGCATTTGGATGCTATGGCTATGACCAGCAAAGTCCCCAGGTGAGGTCCACACCCAGTGATGCCCCGGAGCTCCTGGCCTCAGGTGGGAAGACCCTGTCCCTGCCTCTTCTCAGCTCAAAGGGTCATCATGGCCTTAACCCTAGTGACATGTTTTCCTCAGTTGGTGTGAGGAGGACTTAGTGGTTCCAGATTAGGGAAGATCCTTCCTCTAAGACCAACAGGCCGCTCTGAGGCCTGTCCTCCCCACTACATTGATTTCAGTTTAGAAAGTGCCATGTGGGTAGTGGTGGTGTTGGGGAGACGGCAGGTGTGATTTCGGAAAGCCAGAAGCGGCAGGGTGCATGGGGGCAGACCTGGACCTCACTTTCTTTTGTCTTCAAGGCCAGGTCCCAGCCCCAACCCTCCAGGACCATCCCCACACCAGACTCATCCACACGATGCTCTGGTGGGCCCTGTTCCCCGCCCCCCCCAGGCTCAGTGCCCAGCTCCCCAGCAGATGAGTCTCAGGCTCTGTCCTGAGCATCCTGCATCCGTGCTTCCTGGAGGTTCTCAGACCATCTCGGCCCTCATTCCAGTCACAGTTCCACAGGTGTCCAGAGTCCAGGGTTTCAAGTGGAGGCGTGAACAGGACCTGGGCAGGAGAGTTCTCTCAGGGCCTGGATTTTCTCCTCTGTAGACTTCCTGGGTGGGGATGGCAGTGCCATGTCACAGGATTGTGAGAGTTGAGGTGGTGAATGCAAACCCCATGCAGGGCAGGGTCAGCATTTAAGCGAATCACTTCCTGATCCAGACGTCACTCCTGGCCAAGGTCCAGGAGGAACCTGAACATTCTGACCTGGGTCTCCGTGGCCTCGCTCCTCCTGCTCACACTCCTTGTGCTCTTGTGACCCCCCAGCATCAGGGCCAGTGCAGGAAGGGGGTGAGGAGGGAGACGGCGGCCTGGGCTGCACCCAGGGAGGGGTCAGCAGCTGTGCTTAGGGCCCCGCACACTAGCGGAGGCTGGGTCTGACCCCGACCAGCAGGAGCCACCGCAGATGCAGGGAGGGCTCCACGTGGGCATCACTGGGTGGCCTCTGTTTGTCGCAGGACCCACAGCCACAAAGAGGTAACTCGTCCTTCCTTCCACCCAGCCCCTCTCACCCCACTGTGTTATGTTCTCCATTCTTCCTCACCCTGTGGCTTCCTTGCTTTAACCTGTGAGGCCTCCCTGGAAGGCCATGAGCCCCAGAGGGCGAGGACCCTCTTTTCTGTCTCTGCGCTGCGCCTCACCCTGCTCCTGTAGGTTGCTGCCCCATGAGTGAGGAGGGGTGTGCTGCCAGCCCCACCTCTCTTCCCTGCAGTCTCCATTGCCAGCAGCACAGGGAGTGCTGCCTCCTCGAGTTTTTAAGTCTTCACTTTGTGAGCAGCTGCGAGTGTGCTGGATGGCCACCAGTGCCAAGCAGCCTGTGTCCTCACAGCAGCACTGCGCACCGACACAGTGGTGAGGGAGAATAGGCAGGGCACAGAGATCCAAGCAGGGCGCGGTGCTTTGAGCGACACAGGGTGGGGAAGGGCAGACACCTGGGGAAGAGCAGGGAGGGCCGCAGGGAAAGTCTCAGCAGGGATCTGAACCCAGGACATGCACAGCACTGTCCAGGATGAGCAAGTGCCAGGCTAGGTGCAGACACCATGCCTTGTCCAGCAGCAGCCTGAGGTCCACTCTCACGGGAGGTGACAGATAGAGGACAGAAGTGTCAGTGCCCAGGTGCAGAGCTCTGCAGGGCTCAGTCCAGGGGTCCCTGGGCTCTGATGGAGTTGGTGAAGCCCCTGGAAGTTTGCTCAGCGAGGGTCCAGCTGACTGCTGTCCCAGTGCTCACTCTGGGGTCCCTGTGGACTGAGTGAGGGTACACAGTGGAGGCAAGGATCAGCCTTTGTCACTCTCTTCCTGCTGCAGAGACCTGAGCACGGGGACCCCCAGGAAGTGACTCACACCCAGGTGCAGCCCTCCAGATGGAGATGTGGTGAGGTCACCCCTGTTTATCCTACGTCAAGGCCTTTCCTGGACCTAAACTACAGACCCCCAGGATAAGACAGGAGGGGGGTCAGGGAGGTGAGTGGTGTCACCCGCGGGTCCCAGGCTGTACCCTCATTCCTGACCACACTCTCCTTTCCCCCAAGGACCCCAGAGAGTGACCTATGCCCAGCTGAACAGCTTCAAGCTCAGACTCGAGCCACCCACAGCCCCTTCCTCCCAGGAAGAGGAGCCCCAAGCTGTGCCAGTGTGTGTGCCCGCCTGATATTCCATGTGCCGAGGAGAAATCTCAGGCCCCACAGTGCAGGGATTGGCACATGGGGTCTCAGGAGGGACCGGAGCTGCCCCACGCACACTCAGCTAAGGACCCCGGGCAGCCTGGGGCCCTGCATGGGACACTGAGGGATTCTAGACCTCACCTGATCCCATAGTCCAAGGGAGCTGCATCAACACTTCTGAATATTTAACAAGTGAGTTTTAAAAATAACTACAATTCAGCCAAGGAAATGACAAAGTAATCAAATTTATGATAAGATTAAGAGCACAACAAGCTTGGGAAGTATCTATACTTTACAGCAAATAAAAGCCTTAAATATACAAATTGAACCAGAAAGACACTAAAAATTCAGAGATTTGTGTTTGTGTAAAAATGGCATTAATTTTGACAAAATAGGAAAGTGGGAAATACTGATCATAGCAACCAAAAGTAATTTAGATTAAAACAATATAAATATAAACTTGTCCTTAAAATCTAATAAGGTTAATAATACCCTGAGTACATTGAAAAAGAAAACAATATTCACAAAAGAAACACAGAGGAGCATGAGTCAGCCTGTGCAGCTGGGGAGACAATGCTCCCACTGGAAACTCGCTCATTTTCATTAGAGGAAAATGACAGCGCAGGACCCCTGGGTTGAACAGGAGCAAACAATATACTCTGATGTATAAAACTGTGAGCAAGGTGAGGTTGCCCCGAGAATCTCAGCTACGTGAGTAATTTGTATCATCAGTGTATTTTACTGCAAGGGCAGAAAAAAGGAAAAACGCGTTCACCTGACCCGATGAAAAGAAGAATTCCACAGAAAGTCAGTAGGGTTCACCATTTCAAGTAGTAGGATAAGTGCTTGATTTAGTTGCAAAGAAATTTACAAAGGACCTGGAAGAAGATTTCTACTTACGAAGGAAAACTGACGTCTTTGTCCCAAGAATTAGCAAGGATGGAAAGAGCTGAGTCACTGGGCTTCTGCTCAGCATCTCTCCGAGGCCCAGGAAGGGCCTGAGGACGAGATGGTGACAAGGACAGCAGTGACGGTGAGCGCAGAGACGGCTAGAGAAGGAGCCGGGACTCTGCAGAGACTCAGAAAGTCAGTGCGTGAAGGCAGCCTGACTGTGTGCACAGATACCAGAAACGAAACCCAGGAGGGGGAAGATAAGAAACATGAACATGCTGGATGCAAATGAGAACGTGTGACTGCAGACTCGTGTGGACACCGGGAAACGCAGACAGAGCCGACCTGACAGAGGACACAGGAACCCTTGGCCTGTGTTTCCAGGGGTCCAGGCGGGGAGGACGTGCACACAGGGATGGTGAGGAAGGGTTTCCGGGTGGGGACAGAGAGCCTCTCAGAGGATGGAGAGGACAGAGAGGAAGTGAGACCCGGAGAAGGCAGGGCATCCCCAAGTCCCAGGGGGTGACCTAGGACAGTCTCCCAGGGGAGAGTGCAAAGGGACATTTCACCTCAGAAAGCCACGTAGAACTCAGCAGGAAACAAGAAGAGAGAGCCTTAGTAGGTGACAAGGAGACCCAGAGAGGGATGGGGGAGGAGAAGGGAAGATAGAACTAAGATGTGTTGAACCCATGCATGTGCCCCAGGGAGAATGTAAGCGCTGTTTCCTTCAAGCCTGTGCGCTAAAAAAGGGAAAAACTCTAAAACCGACAGCGTGCGTAATTCTCTCTCTCTCTCTGCCCCTCCCCTTCCTGGCTGCTGTGAGCATCTTTCCCTGACCTGTGGTATGAGGTTTCTGTCTCCCACAGCCCTAAAAACAATGGAGCTGGTGACTGTGCACTGCAGTCCCCGGAGCCGAGAGTTGAAATCAACCTTCCCTCCTCTAAGTGTTTTCAGGAATTTTACCACATAGAAACAAGCTAACACATCTACCTCACAGAGTACCGAAGGGAGTTCTTCACGTTTAGACAGAAGGCACTGAACCACAGCACAAGGCTCCATTAAGCTGAGTGTAAGGCACCTGCTCAGTGTCCATGAAGCCCTCAGCATGATGAACCAGGCCACACACAGAAAATGAGGACATAAATCCAGGAACATTAAATCATTTCACTCTGCAGGTTTCATGGGTGAAGTGAGTGTACAAGGAAATACAGAACCTGCTGCTCCATAGCCACAGTGTGTGAGTCATTAACTCTAGGGTGCAAGTTTAATAAGGCACAGCTGGAGTGCAGCTCACTGATGGAGCATTTGCCTAGCAGGTGCATTTCCCTGGGTTTAGTTCACAGTACTGCAAAAGTGTTTAAAAGACAAAACTGAATTAACTATAGCTGCTGGGATGGCAAAATGTCTGTAATCCCAGTCCTCGGGAGGCTGAGGCAGAAGATTCACTTTGAATCACACCCAGCATGGGCTGCATAAGCGAGCTCAAGTTCGGCCCAACCTACACTGTGAGACCCTGTCTCGAAAAAACCAGAACACAAAACAAATCTTAAAAACCAATAGCGAAAAATGTGTTAGTACACAACTGACTTCAACCATGTAAATTAAGCAATAACACAATGCACAGCAAGTAATTAAAGACAGACTCGGTATGCGCTTGAACTTAGGAGAGTGGCATGGGCTATGGACAGTGCAGCAGGTCTTCTGCCAACAGTAAAAATGAACCACAGACAGGGGGAGAGGGGGAGGCAGGGTCCTGCTGGGCACCTTAGAGAAACGCTGCCTCAGTGCACAACTTGAAAAGGGGTTGAGGGGGAGTCCAGTGGTACAGCGCTTCCCTAGGATGCCTGAGGGCCTGAGTTCAATCCATAGCAACTAGGGAAAATAAAATAAAAACACATGCAATAAAGCAAAAGAAGGAGTTAGACAGAAGTTTATGGTCAGAAAAATGTGTTTTAAATTTGTTAAAAATACAAAAGTAAACAACTTATCCAGGGACTCCAAGGGCTAGAAAAATGCGAACAAAGGAAGTTCACATTTGCAAGACTTGATTTTCAATTACGTTCTTACAACTGCCGACTTCCTGACCAGAGAAGTCCTGTCTCACTCCTTCCAACTGCCCGAGTGTCCAGTATGCCCTGCGTGATGTCCGGTGCTGTGGGCATCAGTCCTCACTGCCCCTGACTTTCATGGAGGTTTCTCTGGTGAGGACTCAAAGCTTTTCTGCTCTTCCCCCACCACAGCAGGAACCTGCATCTCCCTGGAGCACCTGCAGAGCTGGGGGAGGACTGTCACGGTCAGGACTTTGATGCTGTGCAGATGGACAGGCTGAGGGAGGGAGGAAACCCGTGGGAGGTGTGAGAAGGACCAGCCCTGGGTAACTGTGCCCTGGAAGGTCCAGCTCGGGAAGCCTCTGGGTCTATTGACCCTGCAATCAATGGGATGAGGATCAATCAGGAACACTCGGAAGGAAGTGGATCTCCACATCAGCTTGGAGTCCAGCCATGTTCAGTCCTGGGAAAAAACAGCCTGGGTGTCGGTGGACATCAGTTCCGCTTCCTGTGGGGCTCCTGGGCTGCCCACCCTAGGAAGGGCAGAAACCAACCCCAGCTGCAAACACTGCGTCAGGCACTGTGGGCCCATCCATCCACACAGTCTCACCTGGGGGTGGGAGACGCTATGACCGCCACACTCACGGCCCTGCTCTGTATTGGTGAGAACTGAATGTGGGGATGGGAACCCCTTGTCTGGAGCCCCATAGTCAGGACCTGACCCATCAGGTGAACAGAGGCTGAAGGGCTCTAGCGAGCAGAGGACCCCATCAGGCTCCGGGGGAACCTCTCACAGGGAACTCTCTTCCAGCACTCATTCTGGGCACCAGGACCCCAGCGCAGGCAGGTGAGTGTGTCCCCAGCTGTCCCAGGTCCCTCCTCCTGGGGACAAGGGGTCACCCCTGGGCAGTGGGGATGGAGCACAGCAGATGTGGGCTGGTGCTGGGGAGGTCTGGAGGGTCCTGAGGCTGAGAGTTGGGATCTGAGGGGAGGAGGAAGGTTCTGGGGCCCAGCTGTGATTTCCCTGCAGGGACCCTCCCCAAACCCAGGCTCTTGGCTGAGGCAGGATCTGTGATACCTCGGGGGGAACATGTGACCCTTTGGTTGAGTGGACTATGGGGCCCAGGAGTATGGTCTGTACAAAGAGGGAAGCCAAGAGCCCTGGAAAAGAGAAATATCATTGAAACTCAAGAGCAGGGCCATGTTCTCCATCCCATCCATGACAGAGGAGCATGCGGGGCAACAGGTTCCTACCAAGCCGCTGCTGGCTGGTCAGAGTGCAGTGAAGCCCTGCAGCTGGTGGTAACAGTTGAGAAGACACTCAGGGTCCCAGCCCCAGGTTCTGCCCTCAGGAAACAGTCTGCTCTCAGGGGTGTCACCCTCTAACAGACCAGTGCTGGGGACAGTGTGGGAGGTGAGAGTCCATTTCACACACTGCCTCCTGCTCTCCTAGGAGTCTACAGCAAACCCAGCCTCTCAGCCCTGCCCAGCCCTTTGGTGACCTCAGGAGGGAACGTCACCCCCTAGTGTGGCTCAAGGCTGGCATTTGGCGGTTCATTCTGACTAAGGAAGGAGGAGACAAGGTCTCCTGGACCCTGGGCTCACAGCGAAGCCTCAGTGGGCAGGTCCAGGCCTTGTTCAGTGTGGGTCCCATGACTCCCAGCCACAGATAGATGTTCAGATGCTATGGCTATTACAGGAGCCATCCTTGGGTGTGTTCGGAGCCCAGGGATCCCTGGAGCTCCTGTTCTCAGGTGAACAAGCCCCAGCTTCTTCCTTTAGTGACTGAACACCTAACCCAGAGACCTTGGCAGTGCCTGGTGGTGAGATGAATGAGGGGCCCAGGGAAGCTGAACTGAGTGACAGAGTGTAGGGGACAGTGAGACCAGAAATATGGGAGCCCAAATGAGACAGGGAAAGTACAAATCAGAGGGTCCGGAGGGAGCTGTGTCTGCAGGCAGCTCTTCAGTGTTCTCTGCTCATCACAGAACAGCCTTAATGCCATCTCCACGCAGGACTCACTGAGCATAGAGAGAACACACCACCTCTTTTTCACCTGTGTCCCTGCAGGGACCTACCCAAAACCCAAGCTCTGGGCTCATCCAGGCTCTGTGATTCCATGGAGGAGTTCTGTGACCCTGTGGTGTGAGGGGAGCCTGGAGTTTGAGCAATACCATCTGTACAGAGAGGACGGCCCAGAATTCTCAGTCACACAGACCTCACCTGAGCCCAGGTACAAGGCCAAGTTCTCCATCCCATCCATGAGAGAAGAGGATGCAGGGCGATATCGTTGTTACTATGGCAGCCCTGCTGGCTGGTCACAGCACAGTGACCCCCTGGAGCTGGTGCTGACAGGTGAGAGGACACTTAGGGTCTCAGCCCCAGGCTCTACCCTCAGGAAGGGGTCTGTTCTCAGGGGTGTCCCCTTCTCACAGCCCAGCTCTGGGGATAATGTGGGAGGTGTGAGTCCATTTCACATGCTGCCTCCTTCTCTCCTAGGAGTCTATGAGAAACCCAGCCTTTCAGCCCTGCCCAGTGTTGTGGTGACCTCAGGAGGGAACGTCACCCTCCAGTGTGGCTCATGGCAGGGATATGACAGGTTCATTCTGACTAAGGAAGGAGGAGACAAGCTCTCCTGGTCCTTGGACTCACAGCAAGACTCCAGTGGGCAGGTCCAGGCCTCGTTCCCTGTGGGCCCTGTGAACCCCAGTCAGAGGTGGACGTTCAGATGTTATGGCTGGTATAGTAACAAACCCCTGGTGTGGTCAAATTCCAGTGATGCCGTGGAGCTCCTGGTCTCAGGTGAGGAGGCCCTTTCTTTTCCCAATCATATTTGAGTCCTGAAACACCTGTGAGGGCCTTGCTACGGAGGATCTCTAGGAGGAAGTTGGGTCAGGACATCTGCAGAGCTGGAAACCTCAATGTGACAGTCAGTGAGACACACAGGGCAGAACAGGAGCAGGAACCAGAGCTGGAGCCCAGCCCTCAGGAACCAGGCAGGAACCAGGCCCTCAGCCCGGCTCCTCCTCCCTCCAGGGCTGTCCAGGAAGCCCTCCCTCCTGACCCAGCAGGGCCTTGTCCCGGCCCTTAGACACAACCTGAGTCTCCACTTTGCCCGCAACTACGACAGATTC
>PVLD010033815.1:0-13274 GCA_004027595.1 Dinomys branickii
AATTTTGGGGATGTTCACAGCACATTATTAAATGAATGAAGACACAGTGCGTTTTTTTTTCCCCCCAGGCAGAATTAAAACTCACCTGAATCTTGTCTGATCTACTATTCTACTTCCTCGGTCTATTATGATAATTAGCTCAACTGATTAAACCCATTCTGATAAAACCCACCCTGTCCCAGTGGGAAACTAGGCCCCAGGGTGAGGAAAGGAAGGCACATAGCCGCTCACCTTGGAACATTTCCTGGGGTGACGGTGCTTCCCTGAGCCCCCTAAATGAACTACTTGGAAGGCAACCACCCATTCCTCATAAAACAAACCCAAGCCATGGGGAACCATGTCACCTAATGATTTAAGATCAGACCACAGGGCCATTTAGTATTTCTTTGAATTTTATTGAAAACTGACATGGACATTAGAAAGGTATCAAGCTAAACAGTGCTGGTTCTAGGATGTTTCACTTGGAAAGTGAAAAGCTTGGGAAGGTCACATCTTTGAGCAAAAAAACAAAAAAGAAAACAGGAGAAGAAAGGGAAAACAAACAGATTCTGGAAAACATGCAAAGAGGCTCTCTAAAGACACTGGACAGCAGCATGGTGGTGATGGTGGCAGAGATCTATCTCACATGGTACTTTGATGGAAGTTAAACTGCTAAATTCAAGGCAGATTTATCAACATCAAAACTCTCCCTCCAGATCCCAGGTTGAACAGAAACCTGAAATGGCCTTGGAAGTCTGAATGGAATAATTTTGCTCTAGGTGCCTTTCTCCACCTGAATGTTAGATAATGGATCCAATTTCCCCCTTGCTGGGGATATTCGCCTTTTCTCCTGAGAACGCTGAAGGTCTGGGAATGCTGAAGATGCAAATATCACTCAACTTTCTCTTCCATATTCAGAAATGTTTAATAGTGGCTGAAGACAGTCAACACATTGAAAGGGAGAATTGTTCTTTAAAAAAAAACACAAAACTCAAAGAAAACCTTGTGAACAGCACTTCCACACCCACAGCTGAGGTCTCCTGCCCCAGTCACTTACGCTTGGGTGAGTGGTCCTGTAGTTGTCTCTCTGAGGTTACATGTGGTCCATTTTCCAGCTCTGATGATTCTTTTCCTGCCTTGTTAGTTTGGGACAAGACACTTCATTTTGAAATACCATGTGAGTGAGAAGAGAGCTTCTTGCCTGGACACAGGGACACATGTACATTTGTTGAGTGTGTTGTGTGTGTGTTATGTGCACAGTTTGAAGGCAGAGGGAAATGGTTGGTTTCCGGTTTGAGACAATATGGAACCCTAACTCTTCTATAATGGCAGTCTTCTCCTTTAGACTTAGTGCAGCTGCTGAAGATAAGATTAAAAGAAGCTGGAGAGGGAGAGAGAAAGAGAAAGAGAACATGAAATTAGCCACAGAAAAAGGACATTCAAGGATAGGGAGGGGAGTGGGCAGTATGAGGTAGCAGAAGACAGGTTAGAAGTGGGGTCACTCATGGGTCATCACCAGTGGAAAATCTGCTGAGATTTGAAGAACACCACACACCAATTTAAAAGATTCTTATTTTAATAAAAACAAGCACATATCAACAGCCATATGTAAATGCAAAATGATTAAAACAAACAAAAATGTAATCCAAGTTGCCGCTGGGAAAAGCAAACTTCTTGACTTGAGAGAAATGAAGGGGTGTGTGTGTGTGTGTGTGTGTGTGTGTGTGTGTGTGTGTTCCACGAAAGCCATTCCAGCCTGGAAAAATAAAAACAGACCATTTCTAATGACTGGTTTTGTTTCACCAAAAGTAACCAGAGAACTTAGGGTATTTTTAAAAATGGTAACAACTGTACTAATTAAAAAAGCCTTTTCAGTGAAGAAGGAAAAAACTCCTTTTGGGCTTCAATGAGAAAAACCAGCCAATGAAACAAACATTTGGGTTTTTTTAATAGGCTTGATTGACTTTTAAAGGCCTTATATTCACTCATGGGTTAAATTTTTGTTAAGCAAACTTCCCCTGGCCACAAAGATCACCCAGGGCACCAGTTAAATGCACAGTAGCCTGGGCCCTATTCACACTGACAGAAAAGCATCCTGGCTAAAAGGCACTCTGATGACTCCTCTCAACTTCACTACTTGGCTAAATTAAAGAGTTGGCCTGGAGCCTTTACCCCCACCTACCCCTTCTTCAGATTTTTTTCTCTATGGGGAAAAACCTTGAAGCGTCCTCTAACACTCACTATCTGTTTTGTTTTGTTTTGTTGTTTCAGACAGGGTTTCACTATGCAGTGCAGGCTGGTCTTGAATTCACTTTGTATCCCAGGCTGGCTTCGAATTCACAGTGATCCTTCTGCCTCCAGAAGCCTCCTCAGTGCTGGGACTACAGACGTGATGTGTACAGACGTGATGTGCGCCACCACTCCCAGCAACTCACTATCTGTTTTCATCAAAAGATCTTGCTTCCAGGCATATATACATACAGATGGATTCCATTGAGAAAATGGATTGGGTACCTAGAGATGTGGAATTTAGGCTGGCTTTGGCCAACAACCAACACTGGACTTTGAGCAAGTCCCTTCACTTCTCTGGGCCTCAGAATCCTGTTATGGAGTAAGTAGATTCTATCTAAGCAAACCTTCTCCCTTTTATATAAAATTCCTTTCATAAAATCTGAAGGTCTCTCATAAACTGTGTGGCTCTAATACTTTTGAAGTATTTTGAGATCCTCAAGCCACAAGTAATCTGTAAACAAATACAAATAAGGGGCCTCCTCTTTGTAATGGAAGTAATTATCTAGGGGCTGGTGTTTACTGGTTGGTAATCAGGGAAGGTGGATTTAAAAACATCAAAACTGCAAATGAGAAGCCTTTTCCAAGGAGACCTAAAAGCCATAACTTTCTGAGCCACTGGCTGAGTATCTGAAGGGTTTTTTGGTTTGTTTTAGTTTGGGGTGTTTTGTTGGTAGTGGTGTTTTGTTTTTACCTCCAAGCATAGGGTCTCCTCAAATGCTCCATGTTGACTTGGATTTTTCCCAAGACACTGTCTTATGCTTTGGCCAGTAACCAGTGAATCACCAACCAAGACATACCAGTATCAGAACTGTATTTGTGCTTTGCCAACAAGAAAAGAGAATGTGTGTGCATTTGTTTGCTTTTCACTTTTTATACTTTTTGCTTCCTAGTATTATCCATGATTGAAGAAAGTAATTCTTTCCCCCTTCTCAACACTTCAGAAAGGCCTGGGAATTTGGCATGGCCTTGTTTGACTGTGTTTTAAAAGGAAGTAATCACAAAACAACCTCAAAAAGAAAAATGAAGGTCATGGTTGGTGCCAGTGGGACTGGGAGGCAGGAGCAAGTCGCACAACTCAAAAAGAAGTAGGGCTTGAAGTACACAGCAGGGGTGGGGGACCCAGCTGCCTGACACCCCAAAGAAAAGCTGTCAGTTAGAATAGGAACCTTTGCTTAAAAGGCTAAGTGAAGTCCAGTCCAGCTGTAGCAGGGGATACTATTCAGTACACAGCCATGGATTACTGCAAAGGAAGGGCAGAGAGACGGCTATTAGCCACAGATCATTGCCAGGTCGCCTCCAGCACTCACTCTGTTGCTGGCCAGATGCCAAAGACCATTGTGACTCAAGCCTCTGACAATGGAAGTTTTCTACTTCAAAGGGGCTCTCAAAGCCACTCTCAGAGGGGACCCATTATAAAAATTAGCGCTGGAATATTTTAAAAATATCAAACCCTTAGACTAGAGAGAAGGTTAAAAACCTTTCAAGGTCTACTATCCCTTTTATTTCCTCTACTTGACAGTCACACCTCTTATTGGGGACACATGCAAAATGCAAATTAAAATCATTATCACAGTCACCAAGTAGACCAGAAGACTCATCCTTGCAAATCCCAAGCACTGGATTCTTTGACCAGTCTGTCTGGTCCCACCTCATTAATATGGCGGGGAGCCCCTAGAAAATAACCAAGGTGATGAAACCCCTGAGAATTCTGTAACTTTATCACTCAAGACTCTAGGCTGGTAACAGTATTCAGGTTTATTCTCCCTTCTGCATCTGTGGGCTACCCAGAGATAAAGAGGGGGGAAGTATATGCTATTTGCTCCAGCAGTTGTTTTTTCTAAGAGCTTGGTATAAATAAACTTGTTTTCACACAGCTTGAGTATAGTTACTGTGAGTGAATGAAAACTGGAAAGGGCTGAACTAAGCAGCCAGAATGAAAAGCATACTTTCAGAACCCTCTGAGAAGGGGCTGTGGCTCCTAGGATTAGGCGAGGTCAGGGAGGACTGGGGTCTGGGAGGCAGGAGACTGTGGGGACAGCCATGCTCATGGGTGCTTATTCAGCCATGATGGATGCAAATACTTCAGGGAAACAAGCAGCACTCAGAGTCTGAACTGGGAAGCTGGCAGTGAGGAGTAGCAGTGACATGTTACAGTCCAGTAGGGGTGGAGGTGAGGAGGGGCATGGGCAGCGTGGGGTGCTAGGAGTGGGACCCAGAGGTGGGCTGCATCTCTAAGCTGTGTGACTGCTGGCTTCTCGACGAGAGGCCAGACACCATCCTCTGAGTCTCAGGCTTCTATGAACTTTTGCCAGAATAGAGTGGAAGGCAGGGCTTGTATGCCCCTCTAGACACGTTAGGGAGGAATTAGGGAAAGGGAGGCCCAGCTCTGTTGCACAGGAAAGGGTGCGTCTACAGGAAGCCCAAACTGAAAATGAAAAGAGAAGTTGGGTTAATAAATGGGCAGATTAATATACTGAAAATTTTTCAGAAGAAAATTATTTAGGTCATCATGACTAATGGATAAATTAGAATATAGCTATGTTAGATGGTCTTAAGATTTTACTGAATTGGATCCTGGGAACATGCTTTCTCTCTCATGTACCCCACCCCATTTCTAAATGGCGGAAGTAATGACGTTAGGTGGCAAAAAGTGTCCAACAACCACAAAAACATTAAAAAATCTCTTAATTACTAGGCCCTGATTAATACTCCCCTCACCCCAGATAGCTGTGGCAGGAAGACTTCCAGCAAGTCTCCAGTGGCCTTGGGCCACTGCAGAGAATACCAAGCTCTTAGCCATGTACTTCCCTGTCCCACAGGAAAAACAGAAGGGGCTGATTTCAACTCAGGCGTCCTCTGGAGCACACCGAGTCAGCTAGCTGGTACTCTGGGGTAAGAGCCGTTTGTCAAGTGTCTGGTGGATGAGTCCAGACCCAGTCGCTGGGAAAGGTCAACTATGGTAGCCTATTATTGGTTCGTGTTCACATAGCTCTTTGACCTTTCTTCCATTTTTTTTTTGTACTGAGAATCAAACTCAGGACCTTGTGCTTGCCAGGCAGGCACTTGTACCACTGAACTGTATACCCAGCCCCTTCCTCCCATTTAAACTTCATTCCTATGTCATAAATAAGGCAGGTAGTATTGATCCCTATGTCCCATATGAAGAGACTGAGAAACAGAGAAATCAACTGACTTGCCTGTGGTCATAATAAAAGTATTACAACTTCAGCAACAGTTGTTTAATCATTTAACTAGACTCTCCCCATCATACCAGTGTCCCAAGAATTCCTTGGCTGTGGAGCTAAGCCCATTTATTACCCAGAGAATACATTTATCCCTTTATATAAGGGCTACTAAATGTTTGGAGGAGAATATTTACTGAAATGTATATGCATAAATGAAAACGTGATTCATTTCCTCCAAAGTGAATACACTTACCCTCCAACACACTCACAGAGTTTATAGATAGATACACACATGCGCCCATCAGGTGAATGCAGTTTACACCAGGAATGAGAAATTCTATGTTGTGGTTGTAGTTCTGCCACTAACTCACTATGCAATCCTTAGTAAGTCCCTTAAATCCTTCCCTCCTCTACCTCTCAGAACTGTGGTAAAGATGAGATATTATACAGAAGGACATTTTGAAAAGAAATCAATAAACGTTATATGAATGCTTGCCTCTTAATTTCTTCTTTGTCTACTTCCTAGGGGAAGAATAACCTAAAAAACACAGAAATGACCTACATTCTCGCCTTCATGGGAAGACAGTGATATTTTGATGTGTATATTGTCCATATGGAGTTTACCCCAAGGACCAGTCACTACTGCAACATAGTATCTACAACTGGATATACTATGTCACAGAGGAATTTCTCTTACAATTACAGACAGCTGCAAGTCATGCCTCAGGGAAGGTCAAAGCTGGAGGGGAAGAATAAGCCTCACTCCATCTGCACTGTAGGTGACCACTGTGACCCACTCCTCAGATGAGGGCTCTGGGGAGGATAGAGTTGCCTCTGTTGCTCTTAGGTCCTGGGAAGCCAATGCCTTCCCTGATTTCATTCCTTTCAAAATGTTTTTGTGGCTTACTGAGGGAAAGCTCACCAGGAAGTCAGTCTTGGTGTTGGAGTTGGCTGTTCAGCAGTCTACCAATTGCCTCTTACTTCTTGTTAAGTGTGTCTTTAATCACGGTTTTTCTAGAATTTGTTTTAGGACTGACCACTAACTGATGTATTCAGGGAAAACCGGAATGAAATCATGTCAAGCCATGTACAAAACCTAAACTAACTAAAATCCAATTGACCAGAATATATCTTGTGTGTGTGTGTATATATATATATATATATATATATATATATATATTTCCTGCTCTCCTCAATGAAATTGGGGGGACAATGAAAAGCTGCGAGAACTACATGCCTACTATGTGTCAGATGCTTTGTTCAGCACTGGGACTTCAGTAGTGCTCAGATACTCTAGGAATTTATCGTCTTCCTAAATGGACAGCTCCTGTTCAAGTCCAGTCAGCTAGCAGGGCTCTGAGACTTGCCTGTAAGCCAGATAGTAAATCATTGCATTATTTTTTTAGGATGGTTTCTTTTGGCCCAGTTTCATGGACCTTCTGTTTCAGAAGCCTCTGTGGGCTTCCTCTTTGGGATCTGCTTGAAAGTAGGATGTTTTGCGAGCTGTTCAGTGTCACCCATACTATAGCTGCAGCAGTCAGTTTGGTGACTAACAGCAAGCTCTCCATCTAACTAATAAACTGCATGGGTGAGTGGGGAGAAGTCTTTTTGACAGTTTAGATTCTCCAACCCCAACAGACCAAATGTAAAAAGGCATTTATGAGGCATTTAACTGGGGCTTTTCAAACACTGACATTTTATATTAACAAATTATTAATTTTGTAGATATAATAGTGTTTATTTTTTAATAGTCATTATCTCATAGAGATACATACTAGCATATTTACAGATGAAATGATATAGGCTTTGCCCTACAATAATCCAGCAGGTTGGGAATAATAAATGAAGTAGGTTGGCCATATATTTTTTGTTTTGTTTTGTTTGTGGTACTGGACACAGAGCTACATCTCTAGCCCTTTATAATTTTTTTTTAAAATTTTGAGACAGAGTATATCACTAAGTCACTAAATTGCCCAGGTTGGGCTCAGCCTTGCAGAGTACTCAGATTATAGGCGTATGTCACCATGCCCAGCTGGACTGGACATATATTGATAGCTATTTGGTGGCAGGGTTGTAGGTACTTGGGGCTACATTGTACTATTTGTTTTTTACATTTGAAAGTTGCCATAGTAAAGTTTAAAAATAATAAATGAGCCAATTATTTATAGTCCTTGTCTACTATCTGAATCTAGCAGAGTAGATAAAAGGTACCTAATCATTGATTTCTCCCTATAACTCCCTATAATCACTGCTTCCAGTCTCTCTAGAAGCTATGTGATGCCAGTGACTGCTTTATTTACATCTGTAGACACAACACCTAGCCCTCAGCAATACTTCTTACCAAAGGTTATCTGCTTACCTCCTTAGCAGGTTTGCATGAAGCTGGCAAGTGGAAGACTTTATGTCTGAAGTCTCTTCATTTTCTTTCACTTTGATTATGGTTTTGGGAGGTACACAGCCAAAGAAAATGGGAGAACCTGAGCCCCTCAGATAAGAGATAGCCACCAGAGGGAGAGATGCAAGTTTCTATTGCCTCTGCCCATCCTCAAACCTGAGGGTCAGTGCTGACTGAGGTACTGCAGGAGCAGGTTTGTGAGTGCAGGATGATTTCTTGTGTCACCACAGTTAATTAATTTTGAAAGTGATGATTATTGTTCTTTAGGGGGAAAAACTGCCCAACTTGAAACCTGAAATTTTGATCACAGGATCCACCTGTGCTACCTAGCTGTTCTAACAGCAGAAGTCTGCAAATTCTCCCTTTGATCAGGCAAGCAGGCATGCATTCACCATGTACACTTGAAACCACACCAGGCTATTTCTTCATACCGGAAGTGACAAGAGGAAACCAGCTATCCCAGTGAAGCCATTTCTTTTATGATTAGATTATGTGTGTAGAGGGTGCAGGGTTTGGGGAGATATGTTCTACAGGCCATTGCCAGTTCTATTTAGAGTTAATAAAGCTTACCAGGACCATGGGTCTCATGCAGCATGCAGCAAACAGCAGAGTTAACTGTAAAACAGTAAGAGCTGATGAAGATGGAGTGAGCATGAGGAGAAATAAAATATTATGAATTGACACCAACAATGAAGAGTTAGGGGTCAAGAGAGATCAGGAGTAGCAGGGAGGGGAGGAGGAAAGAAGGATTGGTAGGAACCTCTGAAACACTGAATTCTTTCTTAATCTATTTAAGGCCAGCCAAAGGAAATTCTGAGTATGTGACTATTACACCCAACCACCATCTCTCAAGAACTGCTCCCACCACCATTTCTATGTTTGAAGCCCACCACCGTCACTATGGGAGCACAGTGGCACAGGTTTAACGGTGGTTCTTCCAGAAGTTCACTGATTCTTCATGAAATACATAAGGAGCCCAGACCTGGGGCCACTTGTACATCTGGAAGTATGAAAAAGGACAGGCTATTTTGTTAGGTGCTTATTGCTAATAATATGAGGTGCCACATTTCAGCAAGGACTTTACCTATCTCAGAAATGGGCACTGTCATCAATCCCAAATATTTCTGGAGAATGGAGAGAGGTGTCACCCTCTACAGGGTGTTCTGGCTGGGGTCAGTGGAGGGAAATAATATCAAAGAAGTTAATTAATCAGTGAAGCTAACATTTAGTGTTAAGATTCAGTAATGAAAATCTGTGGACCAGTTAGTGAAAATGTCCAGATTACACATTTGTTAGTCAAATGTGAATAACCAGATGGCAAAACATAGTGCTTTCAAATATAAAATGTTTTACAGTGTACAAAGGCACTGTGTTATTCCTAAGTGATAAGCCAGGCATTGACGAAAGGAAGATGTTTCTTCCTTCTGGCAGGCATACAAAAGTTGAGTCCACAAACAAGTGGCTAAAAACAGCAGGCAAAGCCCACAGACATCTTTGGGAGCCAAAGAACCCTTTAGTAAGGACATTGCTAAAGCGTCCATCCAGGAGTTCTGTGAGTCACAGTGTGCAAACAACTACAGAGCACCAGGGGACCCCTGGACACTTTCTTAGTGTTGAGCCGGTCTGGACAGAAGTGCTTTTCTCCTCTCTGGTTCTGAGATCAGGCATGGGTAACTTCAGTGAGCAGAGCTGGGGTTGGGGGCCAGGCCACTGACCCAGTGCTAACCAGGAGCTTGTGCTGTCTTGCCTTACCAAATACCAGGGCCAATAGATTGGTTTTAAAATCATTTTTCCAGCTTAAGGATGGGGTAGTGGGAGGACACTGGCATCTGAAGGCTCCCCAGTAAGTTCTTAGTTCCCCAGCCAACAGAGGCAGACAGTAAAGGGCCAGGCTGCAGCCTTCAGTGGTAGCAGGTAAATTCTGTTGGCTACACCTAGTGACAACTGAGGCATGGCGAGGTCTGGGAGAGCTGAGCCACCTTGGACACAGGACCGGCAGGTGGGCTATATGCCACATCAGGGCCAGCAGTAGCTCCAGAAGCTTCTGTGAAAGGGCTTTCTTTCTTTTCTACTACCTTTTCTGTGCCCTTCCTTTTGTCCCTCTTTTTCTTATGCCTCTGCACTGCTCATTTCCTCCTTCCACGTACTCGCATATTTCCTCTCTTTTTCCCTTCCTCCATCTCCTCGCCTGCATGTTTGCAGAGCTCTCCTATGTAAGCCAGACAGAGGGGCTGGGCCTCTCAGGCCATGCACCTACTCCACTCTCAGCAGCCCTAACTCAGGGAATCCAAAAGTCCCGTGGGCACATTGAGACTAGGTACAGGTCCTCAAATTAGTCTAATGGCCCACAGCTCACACCCGGCCATCCACCTTCAGCCCCCTCAGCCTCCAGGTCCTGCCCCAGGGGGATGAGCAGCAGAACCAGCAAGAAGCCCACCACCCCACAGCAGCCTGCTACTTACTTCTTCTTCTCTTTGTCTCTTTTCAGTGTCTGTGAGCCTCCAGCCTGGGAACCCTGAGACTGGAGGAGCTCAGCTGCCGTCTTTCTCTGTTTGAAAGCGTTCACTTCATCATCCAGAGATTTCTTCTTATCCTCCAGCTTCTTCTTCTCATCCTGGTGCAGTTTCTTTAGACAGTCAAACTTCTCATGCAGCTGATAAGGAAGCCAAAAAAGACTGTAGCGTTCTCCATGAGCGGCCCCCCATCTGGCGCTCCCAGGGCTGGCGGAATGGCAGGGTTGCAACCTTGCAGGCCCCCAGGACCTCAGGAGACATTTCTGCCAGGGACTAACCACATGACAGCACCAAAGGGCACCGTGCTGTGGGTGCTTCTCTTGCCTGTCACTTTATCTTAAAACCTCTGCTCTTAAAGGAACAATACGTTCTATCTAATTAAATGTTTTTAAACAAATCCCCATGGTTATTTTACACAGTTAATTCTAATGCCACTTATAAAACTATAACATTTACCAAGTGCTTGTGACAGGCCAAGTATTAACTTTTAAAAATAATTTGTATTATTATTACTTTTTTTGAAGTGCTAGAATGGAACCCAGGGCTTTGTGCATGCTAGAGAAGCACTCTACTACTGAGCTACAGCCCAACACTGACTTTGATAAGCACCTAATATGTATTAATTCATTTAATTGTCACAACAGTCTCACCAATAGGTTCTGCTATTATTTCTTTTTTCATTCTCAATCTTTTGTTTCTTTGGCTGTGCAGGGATTGAACACAGGGTTTCACACATGCCAGGCAAATATTCTATCACTGAACTGCATTCCCAGCCCTTTTTATTTTCTTATTTTGAGACAAAGGTCTCACTATGTTTCCCAGGCTGCCCTTGAACTTGTGATCCTCTTGCCTCAAACTCCCGAGTGCTGAAATTACAGGCGTGCACCACAGTACTTGGCTATGACATCCATTTTATGAGAAAACATAGGATACAAGAAATTAAGGCATTTTCTCAAGGTCAAACCAGTCTTTACAGGATTATATAAAGGCATTTCCAACATGGAAGTGGCTCTTGCTCTTTCTTTCCTGTGTGTGTGTGCATGTGCATGTGTGCGTGTGTGTGTGTGTCTGTGTGTGGTACCGGAGATTGAACCCAGGGCCTTTCCACATCCCAGCTTACTTCCATTTCTTCCTTCCTCCCTTTCTTTTCTTATCTCCTTTCCTCCTTCTTTTCCATTTTGAAATAAGGTCTTGCTAAGTGGCTAAGTTGCCAGTTTCCGGCCCTTTCTTATCCCCTCCAATCGGGATCACAAAGAAAACTACAGCAATGGCCAAGCTGCTGAAAGGAATGGAGTTAGTGTGGAAAACTCAGTGTTAACCAGAGGGAAGGCTTAACTTGTCCTGAAAATACCAGAGACCCAAAGAACAGTTAAGTGTGTACTGGCACTCATTGTAATAAATCGATCAGAGAGCAAGAGGCATAGATGGTCACCAACTAGAATGTGTAAACTCTCCTGACCAGAAAGAGCAGACCAAGCATAGTTTCACCTTCCTCTGAGGATTCAAGAGAGAATTTAGGATTCTGTAACATTTGCAATGCACAAAAAGGTCAATGCCCTGATTCCTGTGGATATCTGGGACTATCACTTGGAAGGTAGGGGGAATAACAGGCTTGCTGTCCAAGCCAGCCTTTACTAGTCAGGTGGGATAGGGGTGTCACTTGGGCTGCCCATCAGTTGCTTTCACCCTGCTTTACTTCATTGCAACTTTGATTCATTTATCTTTGAGACCCCCATGGCCTCTCCTCCTAAAAGTGCTGGGTGATGGTTTTCTCCTTAAAAGTGAAACTGAAATAAAATGAATAACCTTGCCACAGGCCTTGGTGATAAACCTCAAGAGTCATAGTACATTAAAGGTGGGGAAGACTTGGGAAGTAATTAACTGCTTCCCTTCCTTGTAGTTGACCATTCTGAGGCCCAGAGAGGTAAAGCAGCAGCTGACATGACCAAAACTATACTTTATGACAATTAATCTGGGGCCTGGGAAGCAAGGCCATGGACTGGAGGACTAATTGCATGTGTTTAAGCAGAGCCATCAAACCTCATTTTGAAACTTCACTAGAGCTGCACGGACATTTCCTTAACCCTGAAATGGAACTGAATATCGAAGTGAATGGGAAATGCCCCAGCTGTTGCTGTTTTAGTTTCAGCAAACTACTGGAACCAGCCTTCCCCATGGCCATCATAGAAGGTGGGATGGGACAGGTCAGCCTGGAAAATCCAGATTCTCAGGATACGGAAACTAATCAGCCTGCATTTGACTACAAGGGCTTTACTCTAGCAGCGCTGATCAACAGAACTGTTGTTTTGCTGGAAATGTTTCGTATTTGTGTTGTTCAGTGGAGCAGCACTAGCTACATAAGGAGTGAGCACTGAAATGTGTCTGAGAGTGAGGAACTGAGTTTTATATTTTATTGTATATTAGCTGGCAGTGGTGATGCGTGCCTATAATCCCAGAACTCTGGGGTTGCTGTAGGAGGATCTTAACTCCAAGCCCAGCCTGGGCAACTTGGTGACTTAGTGAATCCAGTTTCATATTAAAAACAAAAGAGAGCCGGGGATGTAGCTCAGTGTTACAGAGTCACTTGAACATCTGGCCCTGGGTTCAACCCCTTTCCTGGAAAATAATAAATTTATTTTATTGTACATTTCAAAATTGCTAAAATAGTACATTTTTAATGTTTCTACCACAAAAGTGATAAGCATATGAAGCGATAGATTTGCTAACTAGCTTTATTTAATCATTCCACAGTGTTACCATATATGCAAATATCATGTGGTACCCCATAAATATATACAATAATTATTTGTCAATTTAAAATATTTTAAAAACTCATAACAATTTAGCCACATACAGCTACTGGCTACCATACTGGATTTAGAGGCTCTAGAAAATTAATACAAGATGGGA
>PVLD010033816.1:0-13273 GCA_004027595.1 Dinomys branickii
AATTTCAAGGCAGTTGAATGTTGGGGCAGTGGCATGGTTATTGTTGGCGGCTTTTAGCCAGATTTATATTGACAATCAAGAGCGAGCCCAGCAGGATGATTTAAAATGTTGTGAGTTTGGGCAGAAAGGAAACTCCAGTAAAGCTCTGGACTGCAAAGATAAGGCTGAGAAGATCTCTATTGCAGTGAAGGAACAAGAGAATGGAAAAGATGGCCAGAGGGCATCACAAGCAGCAAGTCTCCACCCTTTGCAATCTCAAAACTGTAAAGGTGAGAGACCTTGCCTTGAGAAGGAAGCCAAAGAGTGCCATGTTCCAGAATGGTGGCGGCGGCCACACCAGATTCCAGAATGGATGCTGCATAGAGAATTTGTTTCTCAGCATTGGATTCAGTGTGCCCAGCAGACCAGGCACTCGACCCCTATGGCCAAGAGAGAGGAAAGTTTGGCTACTCCTCCAGGTGGCAGCAGACCTTGGCATCATCCACGTGGCCCTGGCTTTTGGTGCAAGGAAAATGCAAGAGTTCTGTCGTTAAGAAGCTTCCACCCAGATTTCAGAAGGCCTGGGAGGCCAGGCAATGTGCCCCTGAGAGGGCAATATGTGAGGCTGTGAGTGTGAAGCAGAAGGTGCACTGGAGATCTCAGAAGTTTAGAAAAGCCAGGAATGTGGATCAGCTGAGGAAAGCTGCAAGGAGGGAGCAAAGCAGGCGTAAGAGAGAAGCCATGGGGGCTGTAACCACCAGAAGTGCCATAGGGGTGGACTCCTGCAAGCCCTTTGGAGTTCACAATGTATAACATGTTGCTTCAGATGCTGGATGTGGAATTATAGGACATAATGTTAGTCCTGCTGGATTTTGGACTTGTTTTGGTCCCAATGCTCCATATCCCCGTTTGTACCTTTTGGAATGGTAATGTTTATTTTGTGCCTTTAAATGTTGGACGTGTTTAATTTTCATTTGTATGGGGGCAAAATGTTATGGTTCTAATATAAGCATGTCTTTGTATCTGGAAACTAGTTTAAAGAAATGTGTCTGGTTGCCAAGTTGACAAGGGGTGGAATGTGATGGTTGACACATTGTGTTAACTTGGGGAGTCTGGAGGTTTGGCTGAGTGATTCAGCAGGAAACCAGGTGCTTACTTTGTAGACATTCTGAGCCTGTGGAAGAGGAGGGCATGGAGACTGCGGGAGAGCTACATGCCCCCTGAGTGGGGGCAGGCTGTTTACAAGGTAAGGGAGAAAATGAGGCTGCTTGCCTGCTATTCCACACATTTGCTGGTTGTTTGCTGCCATGAACATTTTGCCCTCTGCCATGTGCCACTCTGCCTCAAAACCAGCCAAATATGGACTGAAACCTCCACAAACTGTAAGCTAAATAAATCTTTCCTTCCTTAATTTTGGTTGTTGGGTATTTTGTCTCAGCAACGAGAAAAAAGCAACAAGATAGTGTACTAAGTCAATTTGTTTACACATTTGGTTTAGTTCTGTTATTTCTTCGATGATTTCTTTGTCCTGTTGATCTATCTCTTTCTGACAATGCACTAAATGCAGTGTCCCCTGTTATGACTGTGTTAATGCTTATTTGATTTTTCACATCTCTTAAAATTTGTTGTATATAGTTAAGTGTTCCTGTGTTTGTTGCATAGAAATTTATAATTATTATCTCTTACTCTTATATTTGTCCCTAAACAGCTATGTAGTTACCTTCATTATCTCTTTTGAGCTTTCTTTGTTTGAAGTTTACATTGTCTGCAAACAGAGCAGCTACGCTTGCTTTTTTCTGCATTCTTGTCACATGGAGTATTGTTTTCCATCCTTTGACTTTCAGTTTATGAATTTCCTTTTGAGTTAAATGTGTCTCTTTTATAAGTATATTGTTGGATTTTGTTTCTTGATCCATTCTGCCAGTCTGCTTCTTTTAATTGGTGAATTCAGGCCATTTATATTGATGTTAACTGATACTTATTGGTTTGTCTTTGTGATACTATTTCTCTAGTGAGTCTATTGATATTTGAGCATTGACTTTACATCTTGCTATGTTACTAAATTTGTTTCTTAGTTTTTGGAGTGTTTTGGTAGTTTTTAATGTCTTCTAAGTAGAGGATCATAATGTCTGAAAAAGTGATAATTTAATTTTACTTTCCATATCTATATCTCTTTTATTTCTTTCTCTTGTAGCATTGCTTTAACTGATGTTTTGAGTACTGTATTAACAGAAATGGTAATAAAAGTAATCCTAGTATTATAAGTGACTTTAGAGTGAATGCTTTTAACTTCTCTCTACTTAGTATGATGTTGGCTATTAATTTGTTATAGATGGCTTTCTCAGGTTGCTATAAAGACATTTTATTCCTATTTTCCTCAGTGTTTTTGGCATGAATGGATGATAGATTTTGTTAAATGTTTTTTCTGCATCTATTGAGATGACAATCTGATTTTGTCCTTGCTTCTCTATATGTGTTATACTATATTTATCAATTTTCATATGTTGAGCTATCCTTATAATGAATCCTATTGGGTCATGATGTATGATCAGTTGGACCTGTTGCTGCATTCTGTTTGCCAAATGTGTCTTATTGAGTATTTTTTGCATCTCTACTCATTAAAGATACTGATCTGAAATTCCCTTTTTCTGTTAGGTCGTTTTCTGGTTTTAGAATCAGGTTAATGCTTGCTTCAAAAAGTCACTATAAATGTAGTGCTACCCTTTTGATTTCATTGAAGAATTTGAGGAGGACTGACATTAGAACTCGTATAAAGTTATTGCAGAATTTGGCAATTAATCTGTGGGAACCTGGGATTTTCTTAGTTTTTTTGTATTACTTTTACAATCTCATCAATTGATATTTGCCTATTCAGGATTTTCCTATCTTCTTGGATCAAGTTTTTTGCATGTATCTAGGAATTTATCCATTAGTTCTGAATTTTCTATTTTATTAGTATACAGGTTCTCTAAGTAGTTACCAACAATTTTCTGGATTTTGGCAGAATCTTCTGTGATTTCAAGTTTTTTATTTATAATTTCATAGATTTTGCTCTTTCCTTATTTTGGTAAGGTTGACTAGGGTTTGTTTATATTGTTTAATCATTCAGAGAAAAAAAGCTCTTCAATTCGTTGACTCTTTGTAATTTTTTTCATCTCACTTTTAATGGGTTTACCCCTGATTTTTATTATAATTTCTTTCCTCGTATTAGTTTTGGGTTTGAATTTTTCTTATTTTTCTAGGACATTGAAGCAATTCATTAGGTTATTTGTTTGAGATCTCTTTACTTTGAAAATGTAGGAATTCGGTATTATCCCTCATAGAACTTCTTTCATTCCATTCCATAAGTTCCAAAATGTTATAATGACATTATTAATCAGTGGCAGAAATTGTCTAATTTCCTCTATGACCCTTTGATTATTAAGATGGTATGATTTAATATTCATGTGTTTATATAGTTTCTGTGTTGTCTTTTGCCATTCATTTCTAGTTTCAGTACACTTGTCTGATAAAATGCATGAGATAATTTTGATTATTTTGCATTTACTTAAGAATGATTTATTGGAACATACTAGTGGTCTACTTTGGAGAAAGTCTCATATGTTGATGAGAAAAATGTGTATTCTGTTTTTGTTGGATGGAACATTCTGTGGCTATCAAACAAGTCTATTCATTCAAAAATCTGGTTCATATCTGTTATTTGTTCATTGATATTTTTCTTCAGTTGATCTGTGCATTTGTGACACTATTACAATTATATTGGTGTTTATTTGATTTTTCATATTCATTAGTGTTTCTTTTATGAAGCATGATGCACAAGTGTTGGTTCATATATGTTCATAATGATAAAATCTTCCTGTTTAATTGTTCTGTTAACCAATATACAGTGGACTTCTGTGTTCTTTCGGATCAGTCTAAGCGTGATATCCACTTTGTCTGAAATTAAGAAACAGCTTCTACATTTTTCTGGGTTCTGTTGCATGGAATATTGTTTGTAATCCTTTGATTCTTAATCTGTGAGTATCATTTTGGATCAAGTGTATGATACAAATTTTTGGGTTTTGATTTTTAATTCACTCTGCAAATCCTTCTTTTGATTAGAAATTAAGATCACTCACATTGACAGTTACTCCGGAGAGTTATTTATATATTCCTGTCATTGCATTACTTTCCTATTGCTGATTTCATTTTCCCCTTTTGCTTTGCTGTTCATACTACCAGGTATATTCATTCTATCTGACTTATGGACATCATTGGCTTCATTACCTCTCTGAAGGGTGTACTTGAGAGATTTTTGTAATGCTGGTTTGGTGGTCATAAATTTCCTGAGATGTTTCTTGTCCTGGAAATACCTACATTCTCCATCAATTTTAAAGGAACCTTTTACAAGTTACATAAGTTTGGGCTAGAATTTGTTATCTTTTGTAGCTTGAAGTCCTCCCATCTAAGCTCCCCTATCCTTCACTGTGTGTGTAGGGGAGTCATCTGTGACTCTAGTGGGTTAACTTTTATACGTGATTTGCTAACTTTCTTAAGTATCTTCTGAGATTTTTATCACTGTGATGGATTTCTGGAATTTTGTGTATAATGTGGTATGGAGAAGTACTCCTTTGCACATGGCTATTTGGTGTTAGATATGCCTCAGTTATCCTTATGTTTATTTCTTTCCATATACTTGGAAAGTTTTCTTCTATTGTTTCTGTGAGTAGGTTTTTTATGTCATTTATGTTGTATTCTGAATTTTCATTTATTCCAATTATTCTTAGATTAGTATTGCTTGCATCAATTAGCAGTTGTAGGATCAGTTTTTATTTTCTCTTCTTGTTTTTAAGGTGAATATGAGTAGTTGGTTTTTATTTTATTTTATTTTTATTTATTTTTATTTAATAAAAATGCCAGGTGGAGTGCCTGGCATGCCCCGGGGGTGGGGCAGAGCACCTGGCAGAGTGCCTGGGGGTGGGGGCCCGCTCCCGGGTGGATCCAAGTCTTCAGGACTGCCCCTGTGGACCCCAGGACTCTGTCCCAATGCTGCTCTGTGGGAGGCCCAGTCTAGGTCCTCAGGGCTCTCATGCAACCCAAAGGAAGGCCTCTCCCCCGTGTGCCCCTGCATGCCTCCTATGACACTTTGGAGACTATCCCTTCCCAGCTAGAGAGGCGGGTCTACACCCTAGGTGTAATGGTCTTGTAGTTCTGAAATTGTGCCATCACATTTGTCTATGTTGCTGATGATACTTTCAATATGATTTTTAATCATGTGGATTTCTGATTGAAACCTTTTTCTGGACTACTGTTTCTTTGGTAAACTGGTCAGGTCATGCATGTTTTCTTTTATTTCATTTAGCTTGTCAGGCTTTCTTTTAGTGTCTTCTGCCTACTCCTGCATTTTTAAGGTATTACTTCCATTATTTGTTTAGTTATATGTTCTCTAATACTACTCAGCTACTACAACTCTTTGAGCTGTCTTTAATGTTATCTACTATGCTTTTGAGTAATTCAGGTGTATAGCTTATACCATTCTTCACCTAGTTGTGCCCTGGATTTGCTTTGAAGAAGTTGGTGGTTTGGGCAGGCATTTTGTAGACTTTTATTTTCATGTTTCTATTGTTTTTGTTTATTTTGTGCTCTGTTTAGGGGATGTTTATGGTCTAAAACCTTTGTTGCTGGTATAGAGATATTTTTTGCTTTTCAGTGGTGTACTTTGGGTGTGACTAATTCTAATCCTTTGCCACAGGTTCAAGATTTGACCACCTTGGTTATTTGGGAAAACAGGATGCTATGTATGTAGACCAGTAGCTAAGTTCTCTGGCAATGTACTCTAGTGCTGTTAATAATACAAAGGCATTCTGAGTGTTGGTTTACAGAGAAATACTGAAAATTATGTGACACTGTTAATGTCAAGTGAGACAGCTACAGTAGCATTGCCCAAAACAAATTAGATATTAACATACCATAAGCACCAGTTATGTATCACTCATAATCTTAGAGAAGAAACCAGCAATTATCATGTAAACATTAAGGCAAGCTAAGTATTGACTTACAGCAAATATGTACTATGTCCAGGATCTATAGCTCTGCTAATGCTAGAAAATAATGAAACAGTAATTTTACAAGGTTCACTACCAAAAGATTACCAAAGCTTTGTGGTTATACTATTAAAAATTTCGTGTTTGGAAATGAAGAGATGCAAAAGGAAATATTTAATACATTAAACTCTATAATATGAGGAGGAGAGAGAAGTAGTAAAAAGAATCTTATTGAGGAATAGAAAGATTTCTATACAATTAGGTAAATGTAGTACAAAAAAACTGGGAAGAAATAGAATATAAAAGAAAAAGTCAAAAATACAGAGTAATAATAAGAGAGAAGTAATTAAGGGCAGAAAATTTAAAATAATGTAGGAAAAATAGATAAAAGAAGAAAAAGAAATTACAAGCAAGGCTGAAGGCCAAAAAAATGATTATCCAAGCCTAGGAATCTAGTAAGAAAGACAAAAGGGAATGAAAAAAGAAGGAAGGAACAAAAAACAAAAAAATAAAAAAACCCAAAAACAATGTTCACACTCACAAAACAACAACAAAAAAATAAATAAAACAGCCAAATGAAGAGAAGCAACAGCAAAAAAATAAAATAAAAAAGAGACATTTCTCTGTGATTTCAAGCCTGTGGTTATTTGTAGGGGTTTACAGTTTTGTGTTCGTTTCAATATTTGATCCTCTTCTCACTAGTAGACAAAAAGATAGTCAGAGCCCAGATCTGGGCTACATAAGCACCAGTAAGCTGGTAGTAGGATTAGGGTGAGGCGCCAGTTCTGCAGCTTTCAGTTCCATGGAAATTCTGGCTGAACCTGGCCTCTGGTCATGGGTGTGGAGCTTGAGTCATTTAGCTTGTAACACTGAGTGTCTCTTTCAGGCCTGACCATGGCTATTTGACTTAGATGTCTCCCATGGTTGTTCTTCACCCAGTCATTTTCAGAGTATTTTTGCTGGAAGCCTTGAGATAAAGCCAACACATGGCTGCTCTTAGTCCCAGGTTCAGTTTGCCCCTCCCTAGAATGGCATCTGAACAAGCACTCTCTCCAGGGAATATGGCAAATGCTCAGACTGTGTCATCAGCAGTTGTAGCACATGGCATCCACTGCTCCATTCCATTTGTGCATTTCTTGCTGATGGCCTCTGTCATTGCTCACTTTCCCTGTGTCTCCTTAGATTTGATTTTCCTTTCTCAAGGTCCATGAGCTTGGAGGCAAGGACAAATTGCAGATTGTCCTTTCCTTTTTCTGAGTTATGGTCCATTTCTTCAATTTCTTGTAGGCTCCAAATTTCCCATTAGAACCTTCCTGATTCCCATGGATCCCTGTTCCTCCTTATTTTTTCCCCGTATTGTTGTTTTCCAGTGTTCGCATTCCAAATCTTGGAGAGATTGATTTGTTGTAGTCTACTGCCCTGACATCTTCCTGAAGGTCCTCTCCATCAGCTTTTCAAGATAGTCTTGCAGGATATATCAAAATTTATTGAAATTTTTTTCTTTTTTTGATTTGAAACTTTACTCCAACTTTTTCTGACCTTTAAAGTTAGTGTTGAGAAATTGGATGAAATTCTAATGGGTTTATATTTGTAATGAATTTTTTGTGTTTCCCAGTGACATTCAAAATCCTATGCTTTTGTTAGACTTTTGGTATTTTGAATATGCTGTGATGTGTTATAGACTGGTTGTTTTCTGATTGTCACTATTTGGGATTATACATGTTTCATTTACATATGTGTTTTAAATTCTTTATATTTTGAGTGATTTCTGCTATTATTTCTATAAGCAGATTTTATGCCATTTGTACTGGCTTTTGATTTTTCAATAATTCCAATTAATCATTCTTCAGTCTTCTTGGCATCATCTAGAAGTTGTTGCAGTCATTATTCATCTTTGCTTTTTGTTTTCATTGTATCTCTGAATAGGTGGTCACTAACATCAGCCCTATAGTCTAATTCTAACACTCTGTCCTCACAGTGATCAGTTCTGCTGCCCATACTTTAAATCAAGTTTTTAATCTCCCAAATTTCTTTTTTGGTACAATTTCATGGACTCTAAGTCTTTGCTAAACTGATCATTCATATTTTGTATCACTTTGTTTAGCTCAACTAGCTTTTTATTGATGTCTTCTATAAACGTTAATTTTCCATATTAGGTACATTACTTGTTATTTCTTCCTTGTGCTCACAGAGCACATTTTGATTATTTTATGATCACCTCTTATCATTTCAATAATTGAACTGTGTGGCTTTTGATTTCCCCCTCCTTCATGCCTGTGGATGGGGGTGTTGGGAGCTTTTAGAGGAAATTTTTCTCTTGGGTTTTATTTTGGGGCCTGAAGTTTACAAGTTGATTGTAGTGGAAATACTTTCTTAGCATTGAGATCATTTAACTTAGTGTCTGTTTTTCAGTGATGCATTCTGAAAGATTTAGCTAATTATAAGTCTTTATCTCTGCCATATGATCCAGCCACCTCCATTAATTTGAGTGCAGGTGATGCAATGCAAATGATCCAGCACCCAGTTTAATGGGTCAAAATATTGTTAATGACAGTAAAGCAGTTCAGATATTGGAATGCAGAGAAAACAAATTACTATCAACAACTATCCCATACTGCCAATAGCAATTAAATCAGCAACAATATAGCATAAGAGACAAAGTAGATATTGATGTATACTAAGAACCGATAATGTACCACCTGTAGCCATAGAAAAGTGTTCTGTAGTTTTATTGGTTTTTGTGTTTTTTCTGTTGTTGAGAGGATTAATTGTCTGACTAAATTTGCATGTCTGTATATGGGTTTATATATTTACACTTCAAAGATAGCAATGGATAAAGCAATAACCACTGTTGAGACCATATCACCTTGTCTATAGATTAGTTGTGATTGTACTATTTTTTATGCTAATTGGTGTCTGTTTGTCAATATGTTTTTGTACTTTTATTTAAAAAAAATACTCAGGCAAACAAAATGTTTACATACAGTATCTACTAAATGCAAGTTCTATACTTCCACTAACAACAGAAAAGTATTCAATATATTTTTGTATAGTTTAGTAAAAATCTAAAGATAAATAAAGCTTAATCATTATACTAGTGTAGGTAGATGTGGTGGGTCAAATGAGGTGAACAAAGTAAAATTTGAAAAATAAATCAATGAGAGCTGAAAAGGAGAGAAAAGTTAGGTAAAGTATGCTATTAAGAAGTAAAAGGAATATAACAGAATTAGATAAGTTAACAAAATAGAAGAAACAAGAACAAGAAAAAAAGAAAGACAGGGACCAAAATAAAGGAAAAAATAAGAAAACTATATGAAAATTAAAAGAAAAAAGAAATAAGGAACAAAAGGACAAAAAGTCCCTAACCCCATCCAAATGATTAAAATAAAAGAAAAAATGAAAAACAAACTTCATTTTTGAATATTTTTTTCAGATTTGGCAGTGTTGGAATCCAGTAAGTCACAGCTCTCTTCACTTACCTTATGACTTTTAGGTTTGTGAGGTATTTCATTTGCCCTAGATGTCCTCTGCCCATATACTCCAGACTGTGACAGTTGTCCAAAATGAGTCTCATCCTTGCTTACGTTGATGGATCAACAAAACAATCACTTCACCAAGCTCTACTGGATGTAGGCAGCAGAATGGGAGCTAGAAGTGGTGAGTGCTGGAAATCACGTGAAGTGACATGAGATCCAGCCACTTCTGAAAGTCATACTTGCTGGGCCTGTCTTCTCACCATGGGGAATTGGGCCATATAGTCTTTCCACTGTGAGTTTGAATTTCTCAGTGGACCTCTGTTTAACCTGCACCCTCTCCATGGTTGTCTTTTATGGCTGTATTTCACCCAGTCACTGTGGTTGGGTAACACTGGAAACTGTGAAATGAAGTTGTTCGTAGTTCTTCCATAGTTATAGTCTTAAACTATTAATTCCCTTCTCAAATAACTCTTGATTAAATCTTCTCCAATATTGTGGGAGCTGCACCAAATTTCTTCTTCATTTCTCCCCAGAGCTAGTGACTCTTCAGGGCCCGCCTTCTCTACTCAGGTGTTGGATCCACCCACAATTAGTTTGTTCTTTTGTTTGGTGCCTACCCTGGCCCATGCTGAGGGGAAAGAAAATGCAGATCAGGCTCACCAAATGGCTGTGATAGGGGTATGGAAACCACAGGCATGCATTTGGCTTGGGGTGATTGTTGATTTCTATCTGAGGCACAGCTTTCTGTCTGTAGTACTGCATTCCATCTATAGTGCTTATCATCATTAGAGAAAAGTGACAAAGGTAGAATTTGAATTCACATTCTTTCGATTTTAAATACTTCTTACTTGGAGAACTTTGAAGATCATCTTTTCCTTCCTGCTCACTTCTACTGTCCATATAATCTTCCATTTCACAGAGATGGAAATGGATTCATCTAGGACTCCATATTCTTTCAAAAGTGCCTGTCTCCTTGTACCCCATGTTCTGCCACTAATGGCTACATGAGATATAAAATAAAAGCTTTCTAGAATTCAGACTGAAATATTTCCCTATTGAATGTGTCCCTAGCTCTTCCTTCTGTATGTGTCTTTGGCCAAATGGAAGGATTTTATTGTAGATACTATATGAAAAGAGGTAAATAGGGAAACAGGAAAACTCTCTATACAGAAACTCTGTTGCTCTCTAAGCAAGATGTGGGAAGGAGTCAATGTGAGATTTTCTTTCGAAAAAAGAGAAAATTCAATTGTTCTAACACTTTCCAAGAGTCTGAATGTTTACTGTGTTCCAAATGATTTACTTACTTTCTCATTTAGTGTTACACCAATCCTCTGAGTTAGGCATTCTTAAACCTATTTTACAAAAAAGTAATTGAGGCTCTGAGGTGAAGCACCTTCACTAATGTTGCAGAGAAAACACCAAAAGTTGTGAAGGCTGGTTCTCTGACTTTAAATGTATCTTGCTTTTCTACATAATCCAGTTGGAAGTCAGAATATTCTTGTTTTTTAGGAAGCCAATGTCTTTGAGTTCTCAGACAGTGACTGAGATACAAATACAATACTGTAAAGTATTAGGGCCAAGAGAGATGTCTGAGGCCACATAGTTTGATCCTTTTCCTACCTTCTTATATCTAAAATCTTGTTAGAGTTAGCATTTCCCTCTTTTCTAAAGTTAAATTTGATTTTTCAACAAACAGCATTTTGAAGCAACAATTAACATATTATATTAGTCAGGGGTTTTGTTGTTGTTGTTGTGGCTGGAACACAATACCAGGCATACAATCTAAAAAAAAATAATTTTGGTTCTTGGTTTCAAACATTTTGATTGGTGGCTGTCTGGCTGTAGGGCAGAAACATCAAGAGAGAAGAAGATTGTAAAGAAAACTGCTCAATGCATGGCAACCAGAAAAGAGAAAGAATGGAGATCTACAGAAAAATGGACCAGGAACTGTGTATAGTCCCCAATATCATATCTGCATGATCCACACAGATATGCCCAAAATGTGATTTACAAATCTCCCAGAAATCTTTCAAGCCAATCAAGTTGGCAATCAAGGTTAAACATTACAAGATTTTGTAGAGTATGCCTTTTTGTGAAATGTACAAAATCCTGCCAGAGAGTAAGATGCTGGGAATAGCTACCACCCAGTATCTAGTCTAGCTGCAACCACTGTCTGTGATGACTGAGCTGCAAGATTCTACCACCAGGAATCAGTGCTCAATGCTGTTATTCATTGATAAAAGCCTCTCTAATCCTGGGTTCTTGGGTGAAGGTAGGAGTGGTGAGTGCTAGGAGCCAAGAGAGATGGATAAGATTGTCTGTCTAGTCCCAATCTCCATGGAAATTACAAACCATACAGAGACTTGGAGATCTGCAATGGCTAGGAACCATGCACACTGGGCACAAAGGGAGGCTGCTGGATTGTATCTAGCTTGACTTATCTACTTGTTGGCCTTTGATGCCACTGAAACCATGAACAGAGATTGAGAACTATGGATTAGTTATGAGTTGTGAGTGCCACAGGCAAAGACAGGCAGTAAAAGCAGCATATGCTGTGTTTTTTTTCTGTTAGAACTCAGATGCTATGGAAATAAAATTAAAAGAAAAACAGAGAAACTAATTGAGTTGTGGCACTTGTAGGAGTCAGGAGTTAGTACCAGATGCAGAGAAAGAGTCAGGGCAAATCTGTGTATGGAGCTATGGCAGGAGCAAGGCCCAGGCGACAGAGCCTGAAACTCATCAGAAACATCACCGTTAGTGCCCCACTACCATACCAGGAACACTAGAGGCTACTGTGTGTGGTGCAGTAAGGACAGCAGCATTTTCCAGTTGCTCAGGAATGTGCACCTTAACCAATAGCACATGCTAATTGCCCTTGTCCTCCTCCTCTTCATACTTGTTTGTATTTTTATTTTGATTAGATTTGGACTTTTTATGTATGTGTGGGGGGATGTACATGGGTGTATTTTCTATTTTTTATTTATGTTAAATGTTACACTGTCATATATTCTCACATCAATATTAACTTCTTGGGGATATCAAACTATGTTTCACTGCAAGTTTTACACTTGCATCCAATCTCTTTATTTCTTCTCTCACATCTGATTTATATTCAATTCCTTTCTTTGATTTCTTTCCCTGTAGTATTTTCTTCTATCTGTCTAGTTTAAATCTCATATATCCATATTATATTTATATATATGTTGTATTGCTGTGAACGTCATTAAGATTAATCTTTGTAGTCTGTTATACATTATTTCTTTTTCTGTCTTTTGGTAAGTTAGTGAAATAGAAATCTTTTAAAACATATTCTTAATTATATAATAACTTATGGTTATCTTTTAATTATTGATGTTATCTATAGTTACTGTCTCCACTCAAAGCAGTACTAAGAACTGAACGTAGCACCAAGAATAGACTAATACAAAACTTTGAAATGAAGACACAGAAATAATCTCGGTTATATATCAAAGAGAAATTCATTATCTAGAAATATTCTCATCTGATACAGGTTACAGATATCCATCCCCATTGAAGTACAAATCTCAACACAAAAACATGAGTATAATAACAAACAAGGTAACAAGATACCTTCAAAGTTCATAATTATTCACACATACTGAATTTGATGAAATTCCAGATAAAAAATTTTTAAATCCAATTGTTAAAATAATCAGTGGTATCAAGGAAAAGGCCAATAAAGAGATGAGTGAATTACAGAAGATAACACAGAATATCAAGGATCAATTTGTCAAAGAGATAAAAGTTCTAAGAAAAAGCCAGGAAGAAATCCTG
>PVLD010033817.1:0-13267 GCA_004027595.1 Dinomys branickii
TTTTATATGGATGAAGCATGTGCTGGAGCAACAGCTTGCCTGATGCAGTGACTGCCTAACTACCCAAAAGAAGAGGTACAAAGAGCTTATGTGTAGGCAGTTTGATGCATATGGATAATAAGACCTTTAAGTATGAAATACAGCTTGACAAACCCTAAATAGGCTGACCATATATGGGGCTTACTGCTAGTACCTGGATAAAAGCCGTTGTTAATTGGATTATCTAAGGAGTATCTCAAGTGCCATCACCTAACTCTTTTCCAATCTGTTCTCTAGGAGGGGGAGGCTCTGGAAGTTTCCACTGAATGGGGTAGCATCTCTGCTCAGCCTGGGAAGCACCACTGTACCTGCAGGCACTGTGGGGTGGTAGGGAAAAGGGGAAATGGTTCCTTGCCTGTTATACATTGACTTTCTTCAAGCAAAAGTCGCAGAAGCCAAGACCAGAAGTTGGAATTCAAACTGATCAAAACTATTCCAAGGCTTTGTAAGTCCCTGAGCATCTCACAAACCCCTCCCCTAAAGCTCGGGCCAGAAAGGTCAATTTTATCCTTAATGAAATTAGATCTTAAGTGGAACCATGTTAATTCTCAAGTAGCATTTTTAAAAAATTTCATTTCATTATTTGTAGGGACCTGAGCTCATTCCAAAACCCAAAAGTTTTCAATCCTTAGGGACACACTTAACTATCATTGTCTCATTGTCACACTGAGAAATCTACCTGATCACATTTAATTTTTCATGGATCTTTAAAAGAGGAGCTTAACATGGAGGTGATTTTCTGGGTATATGAAGGAAAGGTTTTTATGTCAATTAACTAATTTTGATTTTCCATTTGGAAGAGCTGATTAATATAAATAGTAAATTATATCTGGGTGCACTTTGATCATTTGTATTTTTTTACTCTATGTTGCACAAATCACAGCTGCCTATAAAGGATAAGATTTAAAGTACAAATATTTATAATATAATTATTCCAAGTTTTAAAAATCTAACACAAAATTAGTCCCCTTGGCCACTTTTCAAAAGAGTTTATTTTAAATTGGCTATTATTTTTATCATTACCTGCTCACATTAAAGTACCTTATAACTATGTAATGGACCTTGTTTTGCATTTGCTGTATTTTAAAACATTTCACAGATACAATCCGTAAGGGCATGAGAGTTAAACAAGTTATACCCCGACCCTTCCACCATCAACAGCTTGGGTGATGATCTCATCTCTGCTTAGCATGAACGACTGTCAGTCAATGGGGCGCTCCAGGGTCTTGAGCTTCTGACATTCCCAATGATCTTGTCCCAGGAGCTCTGTCTCAGACAGCAGCTTCTACCGGTTCAGTCTCAATTTTCCTTGCCAGACAGACTATTGATCTGAAGGTTTCCATATACAGCTTCTGCTGGAAAGTTTTAGGTATCACTTTCTCAAAGGCTAGAGCCCGCAGAAGCAGCGAAGAAACTTATAGTCTAGGCTTTTTCAATTTTAATTTCTTTTTAATTCACTGCATCAAAACTTCCAGTGGATGTGTTTCACTGAAACAATTCACCCTGTATTCCCAGACAATGTGGTGGTCTTGGGCCAAGGAAAGTGTGCAGCCACCCTAGCATCACAGAGTCAGCTTCTACTGCAGTTCCCCCCCAAATCAATTTATCTGCTAACGTAGAGTCTTTTCAACAATCCCATTGTAAACACTAATTTATGTCATGTCAGAACAGGATTGTGGGACTGGGGACAGAGCTCAGTGGCACGAGCACCTGCCTAAGCAAGTGCAAGGTCATGAGTTTGATTCCCAGTACCAAAAACAACAACAAAAAGAACAGGATTATGATGTGATTGATGCCCAAAATACATCAAAAGACAAAATAAGAGGATGCTATTCCAGTAATTTAACAAAGCAGGAGAAGACGTAATGTGCATCTGGGACAGGAGTGGCTCTGTTCAGGAATATTTTAAAAATAAATCTGTAGGGATGAACAGAAGTTAGTGGAGAATTTCTGAGAATCCTGCTGCACTGTTACTTGAGTGTGTGTATAAAGTGTGTTGGAGGGACACCTCTCCCTGAAGAACAAAGGAATGCTTCCATTTTGAATATGTTAATTTCAGTGTCTTACACGCTTTAGATCTGACTGGTTGCTCTCAGGCCCCGTACACTGCTGCCTGCCTGGGACTGCTCATGTCTTGCTGTTGGGACCACCATATTTTGTACCAAATACGCTCCCCTTTCTTTACTTATTCCTTCATTTTGGAGGAATACATTCTTACAAAGCTTCCTAAAATATAATGCATGAATGTAAATAATTTGAAACTTCATATATTAAAAATGTCTTCATACCTCAGTCCCATGTGATAGCTTAGGACAAGAACACTTTCAGGTACCATTAGTTATCCGAATTCTGTTCAAATGGCAGAGCAAAACAGGTTTAGGTATATTTTTATATGTAATTCTGTTACCTATTTTTCCATGAATATAAAATACCTGAGTAACAGAGGGTATGTATAGTTCTGGAAAGATTAGTCTGCCATTGTCTCTCAGTGCATTGAGGCAATTGTTCCCCTGCCTTCAGGCTTCTGATGCTGATTTCAAAGAGTTCTAAACTATTCAGACTCTCAGGCATTTTTAGTGGTCTGCTTGTCCCCTCTGGAGATTTATTGTTTAAGAGCTTTATTGATAATGCTGACATCTCAGTGAAAAAGCTTTTGCTTCTTGCTCACAAATGTCTGGTGCAGCCTAGCAGGAACTTTGGTCCATCCCATGCCCCAGGAACTCAGGCTCTTTTCACCCTGCACTGCTACCAGCCAATACGTGGCACCAAAGGCCTCTCTGACCAAGGAATAAAAATGTACAGGAAATACACTAGTTTGGAACAGCTCTGCCACAGAACTGTCATGTCATTTTTACTTATGCTACTTTTCCCAAAACATGCACGATTCAAATCCATGGTTTCTCAATCTTGGCTTTATTGACCTTTGGATTAGTTATTGCTTAGCTTTGCTGTAGGGACTGTCTTGGGTACTGTAGGATATTTAGCAACATCTCTGACTCTCTCAACCAGATGTCAGTAACATGCTCCATCAGGCCAACTGGAGATGTTTATGAGCACTGCCTAGGTCTCCTGATAGAAGGAGTCATCCCTGGCTGAGAGCCACAACTCTACCCTATTTATAAGAAGTCTTTTGCCTAGTCGGCATGATGGTGCATGCCTATAGACCCAGCACTTGGGAGGCTGAAGCAAGTGGATGACTTCAAGATGAGGCTGGGCTACAAAGTAAGCTCAAGGCCAGCCTGAACTGCATAGTGAGACCCTGTCTCAAAAAGACAAAAAAAAATAAAAGAAGTCTTTGCCAGAAGCAATGAAACACACAAAATGTTTGTGATTACTAATGATCTCTGTTCCTGGAAGTTTTAAATTTTCTCCTCTCCAAGTTTTTCCATTTTGATAATGACATACATGGCAGACTCATTTGCACAACGGTCCCCAATAAGCCTCACTTCCTGGTACTTATGCCCTGTGTCCTTCCCTCTCCCTGAGGACTTGGCTGTAACAATGAACTATGACAAATGTGAGTGACCATTTTCATGATTAAGTTTGTAAACTCTCCATATTTTCTTTCTTGGCATGTGTGCTGTGATATATCAAGTTGTCATGTTGGAGAGGTCGAGAGGGATAGTCTATGTCTGATGACCAAGAAGTCCCTCAAGTTTTCCAACAAGCAATTAAATCCTGTGAGTCATTAACAAGTTACCTTTGAGGATTTTTTCCCCCACATGAAGCTCTAATCCGGGCCACCTGCATGGTTAAAGAAATGTAAGATATCCTAAATCGGTAATGGCAAAGCTCTTAGAGTGCTCAGCGATAACAAACAGCCTGCTGTGGCACGCGTGCCATGGGCCCACCACCACTGTGCCGAAGTCAGTGAACCTGGCCAAGCCATATCTGACTCCTGACCCAGTGAATCCATGAGACAATAAACGTGTGTTGCTTTCAGTTGCCATGTCTTGTGATCATTTATTACATTGCAATGGATAATTAATACAAAGTAACATATTAAAGGCATTTGTGAGCACTATTTGTTCCCTTTAATCTATGTAAATTTGTCATTATTTCCTCAAATTTAAAATATCATTGATAAATACCTCTTTTTTGTCTTCTTTGCTCTTTTCTTGAAATACTATTAATTTTAGTAGAATTATACCTCCCACTTTCCACACTTTTCCACACTTTCCTCTTTACCTGTATTCTATTTTCTGAGAGATCTCTTCAAATGTATCTTCCAAATCTTCCACTGAATATTAACTTGCTCTGTAATGTTTTTAATTTCTAAGAATTCCTTCTTTCTTACTTACTTCAATTACCATGTACTTTCTTATTGTACATATTATCTTTTTATAGACTTCATTTTCCATGAATAAATAATTATCTGCTTCTCAGAAGACAATAACTGCAGATTATTTATTTGTTTTATATTTCTTCTGTTTTTCTCTCACTTTTCTGTGGGTGCCACTTACATTTTATTTGGGCCCCTGTATATTAGGTAGGAGTATTTTTAAAATTTGTAGTTAGCCTTATCTCCTCATTCATTCATTTATTTACATGTGAGATTATATATATATATATATACACACACACACATATATATATCTTCTGTGATTCTGTGATATTGAGGCTTGAATACAGGTACATTCTACTCCTGAACTACATTCCCAGCACTTAATTTTTTTTTAAATTTTGAGGCATGGTCCCATTAAATTTCTCAGGGTGACCTCAAACTTAAGCCTTCATCAGTTAAAAGTATATCGGATAGATTTTAAGTATTCATATCCATGAAATCATCATTATATTCAAGAAACTGAAAATAATTGTTACCCCCTCCCAATTTTCCTCATGCTCCTTTTACCGGTTATTTTTGTTGAACAAAACAGCACAAAGACAACTGATAACTCTGGCTGGGTTGCCGGATCAGGCTGAAACGACTTTCACTATGAAGTGATTGGGCCGTAATTATATTAACTGCATATGGCTAGGTAACAGCTACCACATAATTAGGTTTAAAGTAGCAATCACTTATCTTCTCACATTTTTTCTGGGTCAAGAATTTGGGCATGGTTTCTGGCCAAAGGTCTCCACAAGGTAGAAATCAAAGTGTTACCAGGGGTCTCAGGTCTCCTAAAGCTCAGTGAGGAGAGCACCCACTTGCCCATTTATTTCCAGGACGGTTGGCAAGCCTGGTACTTGCTAGCTATGGCAGCATCACTGTCAGCTGACGGGATCTTTAAGGCGGTGCCAAATGGGGCAATTGGTTTAGAGTAAACAAATGAGAGATTCAAAGGTCGCAAAGGCAGAAGCCACAGTCATATTGTAGTGTAGCTTTGGAGTGGAATCTCATTACTTCTTCCGTATTCTCAAGTCCACACAGCACTTCTTGAAGAGATCATCCTGTGGCATGGGCGTTTTAGGGTAGGAGGAGGACTGGAGGCCATTTTAGAGCTGTGTGCAACAGTGAATCCATTTCCTTGCACAGCCCTGCTAGGTCCGTATCTACAAGCCTTTTTTTCTTATACTGGACAAAGACATCACCTCCTTCCTGGCGTGTGTCACTGCAAACTCTAGGGTGAGGGCGGATGGGACAGTGGAAGCATTAGAGATGGAAAATGTGGGCTCCAAATGTGCCTGCTCCATGGGAAGTCTTCACCTGTGTTCGGTACAATAAACTGGATGTCACCGAAAGCCTTTAAGCACTAAAAGAATATGACCAGAATTCTATTTCCAATGGATTGCTGTGATAGTCACATAGAATGAACAAGAAATGCTTAGAGACGTGGGACCATTTCTGGACCAATTGAAATAAAATGGTGGCAGTGATTACAAAAGTTTGGAAGAGTAGTCACCAGAGGAGCAACTGATTACCACAGCAGCTGTGCAGATTTGGGGAAGGCAAAGAGTGGGATTTAAGTGATTGTGTTTTCCCCCCTTTCTTCTGCATCTAAGTGATTTGACGACTTAATAGTATGAGACTTATAGCCTCAGGCAAAACTACTAAGCCTGCCTAAATTTGAACAGCACATACTGACATACATGTTTCTATAACTGTGCAGTTCATCAAAATTATTTATTAGTAGTAATAACTAGGACCAAAGCTCTAACTTGCAAATTATCCACGCCTTTAAACTAGATGTTGGGCTTACAATACTCCTCTAATGTGTGTTTAAGAATACACACTCTTAAGTGCACTTTCCTTCACTATAGTACATCTTTTCAATGGAATTTGATCCATGAGCTAAAACCAGCATGTTGGGAAAGGAGGACATACCCCAGACGCTATGCTTTCTATTTGGCAATCTTTAAAACTCTAGGGGTCATTACTTCAAACTGTACTGAGCATCTACTAGTACTTTTTAAATGGAAATAGGAGGAAAGGATTTTCACATTTCAGAATCTGAAGGCCAAGAATCCTCTTTTTATAACTGTTTGCTTGTAAGGCTACAGGTGTCCAAGTGAGATAAGGACTCATCCTGCAGCCCCAAAGAGGTTATGCATCGCCCGTCAATTTTCCTATATTTACAATTAACTTTTGCAGGACACAAAATGATTAAAAGTAAGTAAAATAAAATTAATGGCTAGAGATTATATTTGATCATAGAAAGAGAACTTAGCACAAATAAAATTTTTATTGAGGGGGAAAAAACAGCAACTTAGAGAAATTTTCACTCCCAAACAGAGTTAACAATTATTACACTGTCCAGACATCTGAGATCCAGACAAAATGGACAGAGAAAAATTGTCACAACTCAACACAGCTACGTTAGATAAAAGCATCCCAGAGATCAGAACTAGGGTAGGCACTTCATCATGATGCCATTCCACCGTTCTGTCGGAATAAGGGCTTCCACTACCATACAAATGTATGAACAAGGACACAGGATAATTTGGAAACCCTGTCTACTGGCAAATACCAGTCATCTGCAGAACACTCTTCAATCCATGGGAAATAGAAGAAAACTTTCAAATAACCTCTAAAGCATTGCAGGAGAGGAAAATTGATACATCCTATCAAAATTATCATTATTAAAAAATATTTATGCAAGAACTGAAAACAAGGTATGGAATATTTGTTCTTGGTTCATTTAACAGAATGAAAGATACAGCTATAAAATAGGAGAAAGTTATTGATATAGAAAAGTCAGAGAAAAACTATAAATATGAAAGATGGCATGAAAACAAAAGTTTCCATGGAGACAGATTAATAAAGTGAAAAAAATTTTTAAAGAGAGAAAAGATGTGATAAGAAATAAATCTGTGATATGTGCAACCAGTCTGAGAAAATGTGCAAAGTTTGGAGGAAAATAAAAGATAAAAGATAACTCAAATAGAATAAAAATGAATGTCACTGAACCTAAGAATTATCAATTTTAAAAATCTGGAAAAATTGGAATAGAAGCCATACTCAAAGACATGACTTCAGAAAACTTACAGAGCTAAAAACTGACTCAAATATGTGTTTTAAAATGACTTATTCACTAGTTCAAAAATAAGCAAAAAGGCCTTCAAAGATGAACTCTGAATTCTGTCAATATTGAAACAGAGAAACAAGTACTTATGTGAACATAAGTAAAATCCACATTACACTCTCTTATGATATAAAGTGATAAAAAAATTGACTTTTGTCTTTGACACTTTTAAAATTTTCAAATACTTAGACTAAAGTTTTCTTTATGCTTTCTACAAAGTACTTAAAGATATTAAGATTGGAGGTGGCTTAATTTTAGTAGCATTTTTAAGAAAAAAAACAGTAAAAATGGAGTAGCATGAAAAGATAATAGTAAATAGGGGAAAACTTTAACTCTAGGCTCTTGGCAAGTAACATCTTGCCAATAGCTCTAGTAAAACCTATTAGTGAACACTGAGTCAAATCAAAGTCTGTCTAAATAGGTGCTTTAAATTTTGTTACAAAACAATAGAAATAGAAAATTTTTAGAGAAAAATAATAAATTCATAAGCATTTAATAACATTAATATGTCTTAAAACACATGTTATAGTTTTATAATACAAGAACATGCAAAAATTCAGGTGTACTTCTCTGGTCCTACATGGTGTGAAGATCAAAACAAAAATATAACACAAGATATATATTATATTATACTTTATGGTGTTTTGATATATGAGTTTTATGAGCAATGTGAATATATTTATAAGAATAAAAACAAGATGTATGCCTTTCAAATTTATTAGCATAAGTCAAAATAAAGAAAATACTTTAAAGAGAAAAAATACACAATAAAAACAAGAAATACTACAAAACATATATGAAAATAGGAAAGCATAAAAAGGGACATGAATTGTGAAAAAGTAAAAGTTTTTAATTCCACAGAAGAAAAAAGAACAATTAAAGTAAATGTAGCTTACATGAGACTACTGGAATGAAATATAAAACTTAAGAGAAAGGGGATAAAAATGATTTGATAGGAAACTGCAAATATCCAAATATCAGGAGTTACAATTTTACTTCAAAGTAGAATTAAAGACAAAATCATTAAAGTCTTCAGCAAGGTAAAGCTGGGTGTGGTGATGCACACAGAAGGTAATCCCAGCGCTCGGGAGGCTGAGACAGCAGGATCACTGCCACCAGTTCCAGGCTATCCTGGGTGACACAGTGAGTTCAAGGCCAGCATGGATTACATGAGACTCTTGTCTCAAAAAAAAGATAAAGAAAAAATAGAAAGAAAACCTAAGGTCATTTTATTTTGACAAATGAATTTAACACATCATATATTCTCCACTGAGTATTTCTACATACATTTAAAATGGCTGGAAGGAAATAGCAAATTTAACAATTATCTGAAGGACATATGATCATAATTTGTATATTTATGGCACCTAATATTATATATTTGTGCCCACCAATTTTGCAAAGAAAACAAAGTGAATGAAATAAAGGAAACTGTCTAAAACATTTGTGAAATTCAGCGGTGATAGTCTAGTTCTTAACAACTCTAATTCTTAACAACTTTCTATTATGTAATACATCTAACTACCCTTTTTAAAATGTCTTTTTGTTCTCTGATACTTTATTGTCTATTGTTCTTATAATTATGTAGAGTTAATTATTTCCTTTGCTAGGAAGTTTTGTTTCCACTTTACCCTGGTTTTACCTTTACAGCTACTTGCTAGACATTTGTATGTGATTCCCTCAGCTCCCACCACACCCTGCTGCCAGTACTGGAGACTGAACTCACAGGCTTCTTACTGAGCCCTTTTTACTTAGTATTTCCAGACATGGCCTCAATATGTGTAAGTCCCAGGCAGGACTCAAACGCCCTGTCCTTCCTCAGCCTCCCAAGTGTGGGGATGCTAAGAAGATAGGCCTGGCTCCTACCTGAATATCTTAGTGACACCCCAAACTCAAACATTCTTAAAACTAATCTGGTTTCATTAGCTACTAATTAAATGATTGTTTGTAAAGCACCTACTATGTGCTCAAATATGTATCAGATTCTAGAACTAGAAACCCTATTCTTGTCTTGAAAAGACTTAGAATCTCGTACCTCCTTCAGATAACTGTTACTTTTTGTTGGTCTGTATTTAACTACTCAGGTTTAATATCTCTGATATTTTTTATTTATTTAAATGTTTCCCTCTCTTTTGCTTTCACATTCAAATAGCTGGAAAACTCTGTTTTCTGTATTTTTTCTCTTAGCTTCATCTCTGTTGTCTACTGTCACATTTTCTCTTTCTCACTTGTACTTTTAAAATAGTACGCTAAATTATTATATTGCTTCCTAATCTTCCCGTTTTTGATTTATCTTACAAAGGATTGTCAGTTCAATCATGCTAATAGGAAACCACTGCATACACCTTCACTCTTCCATACTTAGTACAAACACAGGTAATTGTAGAAAGCAACAAAAATATTTAACAAGTAAATGACATGAGTGACAACCAATAGAATGGGTTTTAGACCGATTCCAACCAATCCAACAAACACTAGCTGTAAATAACAAAAGTTATATCAGAGCTTCCCAGCATTCCTTCTCAGCCCACCCCACAGTCAGAGGCATTCCTGAGGCAGACACAACACTTATTCTGTGTGTCTTGGGCTGACACCTGGACCACAATTCTAGTTCGATGAGGTGTCATCAACGAAATGTGTGTGAATCTTCTGAGTTGGTGAAGCAAGTTCCTTTCACTGGGAATCCTCACCCATGGAAATATACAAAAGCCTTCAGGACCAGTGATTTACGAAGTCAAAGAATCTAGTTTGCTAAATACAGTATGCCATCTGCGAAGGGACACCACATTTGGCTTTGATGGGACAAAAATAAATGCTTGTTGTGCTAAGCCACTGCTGACTTAGCATCTGTTTCTGAAGCTGCATTGCCCTGTTGTGTGGCTGCCCCCTGTTTCCTTAGTATCCTGTGTTAGCACTGCAGGGAGCACCCTGCATATAACTCACAGACTTTTTTTTTGGAGCATCTATCGCTTCCTGAAAACTCAAAACTCCTTGACATCAAAAATATTCTCTTTCATCTCCAAAACTTAATATATAAGCCTGAAGTTAAATAGTTTCTGAAAATATGCCTTTCAGGTGTTCCTTTTATGAACGAATCCTGTCATTTTATGATATATTTCAACAGCTCTCTCCTTTCATGGCTCCTTGCTGCCTAAAAAAGGAAAGTTCAAAGTCCTAAGTTGATTTGCAAAATTTACTGCGTTCCAGGCACAGAACTCATATTGTACCTCATCTTTCACTTCTTCCACATTCAGTGTTTTAATCTTCTAGTCATGGTTTTCAGTAATCTCCTTTAATGATTTTATTTATAGTGCTCCTGTTATGTACAATAGCTGCTCTCTCCGTGTTTCCTAGTTCAAAATCTATTTCATCCTTTAAGGGCTAATTTAACTGCCTATTAATGAAAACATTCCCTGAAAGTTTTCTACCAATAAATATTCCTTTTTCTAAATCTTATAGCCACTTACTTTCCTTATAATATTTGCTATTCATAATTGCTATGTATAATAGGTATTTGCAAACAGTACTTATTACACATTTGGTACTGTATTTTAAAAGCTCAGTAAATCTAAGACACAGTCAGGTATGGGATCTTTTTCTAAATACGTAGTGAAAAACATCTTTATATCCTTACAGTTCAGCAGTTTACTTGAAAGTTTGTTTACTAACAAGTTCTAAAATACTGAGAAACCATAGTAAGTTTCCAATTACTATTTTTGTTGACTCTGGCTAAATAGCTCAGTATGTTCTAGCAAGGAAACCTGGATAGACCCTTATTCCGTTCAGATTGCTTTTATGGATTTCACTTCAAAAGTAAAGCTTGCTATAGTATCTGACTTCTAGAAATAACCGGTTACAATTTTTACAACTGTAGAATATTCTTCCTTCCACAAAAATATTAATATACTTGAAAGAAATACCATAAAATGCTATAAGAACCGATTGCATAGCAGTCAGTTCAGAATAAATAAAATATTAGTTATTAGGTGAGTAAAGTGTATTTCATATCACAGAAAACTGATGTAAGCTCTGACTAGCTGGTAGGTTAATATCTCCCAGCGTCTTAGTTTCACATCAGTACCCCTCTCAGTTTTGAAGAGAACAACACAGTACACTTTTATTTGAAGAACCCATCCAGATTGCTTAAGTTTCCTTGGGATTGATTTTGCAGCAATTGGAAGGCAGGTAGTATTTTGTTCTATGTGCACAGACAAACCCTGAATTGATTTAAAATAAGCCAGGTCAGTGCAGATCAATTTAGGCCACAGTGACCCATGAGGAGATGCAAATTAGTATTCTTCAGCTGAATCCAAAAATAGATTTCTTCAACTCCTCTCTGAGAAGGTTCTGAAAATGTATCTGAAAAAGCATGGCTATAAAAATACCAACATTCCTACAATGATATGAATAAGAGAAAATGGAAGAGAAGGAGATAAACGATGGTTCAACAAAAGAATTGCCCGGCATTTAGTCTCTTTCTATTTTTTGTCAGTCACGTTAGGAGCAAAGACTGATAGGAAGAACAAAGGAAAGGCAGCCCGCTTATGCCAAGTGTGTTTGTCATTCACACCTTGTCTTGCATAAGTGGTACCGGGCAGACATCTAGCCCAAGTGCAGTGTGAAATCGGCGTGCATCAGTGCGCGCATACACTCGTGTCCCTGTGTGAGGTGCTTAATGGAGAGCTTTTGAGTGAAGTGTTTGGAAAACCAGAAGGTAATAGCTTAGGCAGCTACATCAAAAGCTGAAGCACGTTTTGTTTGAGACTCATTATAACAAAGCAATGACTTCACTGATAACATACAAATCATTGCTGTGCTCGGTAGTAACTTACCCTAGAGAAGAAAATTTACTTCTGGTCCATCTCCCTGCAGCACAAGCTATTCCTTGTAATCAGTGACCAGGGAGCAGATTCTTTATTCTAAGTATTTCATGTGCAAGATGTTTGGCTTCATGTTTCTACTCTACACCACTGGAACTGGATACTAAGGTGCTTATTCAGGGACAATTCCTCCACACACATAACTTCTGTTTGGGTGGAACTTGAGATCAAGCAGTGCAAGAATTTTACTTCTAGTTCTGCTGCTAGCTAGCTGGGTATAACACAGTCTCATAGAGAGAGTTTCAGTTTTCTTCATTGGAGCCTCTTGTTTTTATCAACATATCCTTGTCTGGACGGTCTGAGTTTTTGCTTTCTCTTCTGAATTGTCTTAGTCAGTTTGCATAGTTCCTGTATCAGTTTACATTTTTAACAACCAAAACTCAACTTTAATTCAGTCAGCAAAGAAGTAAAGGTGAAAGGTCAATACTATAAAGCTTATACACCTAAGACAGTGGAGACATACAAAAGAAACACTAACACGGCTAAAAAGAACATTGGAAAGTGATGAGAAAACTCAGTTCCCTAAGCATGAAAAACGTTTCCGAATGCAGGTTAACCTGAAAAGCTGCTTTTGAGAATACAAGGGACAACGAGTAACAGGGGATATAGCTCAGTGGCACAAGCGCCTGCCTGGCAAGCGTGAGGTCCTGAGTTCGATTCCCAGCACCAAAAAAAAAAAAAAAAAAAAAAAAAAAAAAAAAAAAAAAAAAGAAAAACAAACATAGACAAATCCATAACTATTCTTTGGGACTTCAACTATTCTCTCTCAGTAATTAATACAAGGAGAAAGAAAATCAATAAGGATATAGAATCCTGAAATAACACTGTCAAATAACTTTATGTAATTAACGTTACTGGGACGTTCTGACTAATACCAACAGAATA
>PVLD010033818.1:0-13271 GCA_004027595.1 Dinomys branickii
TATTCTGCAAGCTTAGGATACTTCCCTCAAGCCAAAGCTCTCATCTTCCTAAGATACTGTAGGACTCATGGCAAGGACGCAAGGCCAGCCTGGACCCTCACTGTCCTGGTGTGGAGGGTCCCTTAGTCCTCCATAAAGGGCCTCACCTTCCTGACACAGTAGGCCTGGGGCTCTGCCTTACATTGATCCAAGTCTACCATTTTAACAAACAGCTTCACCTCCCTCAGACTCCACTAACAGAAATCAGAAAAGGCCTCAAGCATGGTCTTTGCCTATAGCTTTCTACGTTCAACTGCAGCAAGTAGGGGAGGCTGGTGCTCCTTATGGTGCACTCAGTTCTAATTAGTCTTCTGCATGAATACTGGTCAGTCTTAGAACCGCTCCCTCTGGTGATGTGGAACCATGCCCTTTGGTCTCTTGAGATGGAAGAGACAGAAGTAGGAAAATATCACACCCAGGAAATCTGCTTCAGATCTTCCTATACATAATAGGGCACAGTAAGCCTGGGCCTCATAAAAAGTGGGAGGTGAACCCAGTCCACCTCTTTAAATCCTCTCCTCGATGGATGGTCAGTGCTAGGATCCTCCCTCTGCCAAGCCAAGTCCATGCACCTCACAGAAAGCCTCACCTCCTTCACAGTCCAGTAAAGGAACTAGAGAAATTGCACAGGCTACAACCCTTCATGGAGCTCCTGGGTACAACTGCTGAAGCAAACAGCACTGGCAAAACCTATTGGTGGTGGGAGGGGCTCTGTGTTCTCTGCAATTTGATTGATCAGTCCACACCCCTCAGAGTCCCTGGATAGAGGTAAAACAACTACACATCAGAGAACCCTGCCTTAAGTCTTTCCCAGGACTAACAGTGTATGGAAGGGATGGGACACTATAAAACTATGATGGGAGGTGAAATAGATCCTCCCTCAAGGTCCCTCCCCTTCTCTTGTTTTTTTGAGACAAGATCTCACTATTTAGTTCAGACTGTTCTTGGCCTTACTATACAGACAAGGCTTGCCTCAAACTCATGGAAATCCTTCTGCCTCAGCCTCCCTGGTGCTCGCATTACACCTGTGCACCACCATGCCCATGCCAGGCTAGGTCCTACCCCACAGGCCTAGGATTCTTCCCTCTCCTGACCTAAGCGCACACCCCTCACAGAACTCCTTACCTCTCAGTTTCCTCAAGGAAGCCGAGAAACTTCACAAGCCGCAACCTTTCCGGCACCTCCTGTAGACCTCACTGGCAAGATCAACAGCTCTGGAACTTGCTGTTGGGGATAAGAGGGGCTCTGTGTCCTCTGCAGTTTGACTGGTGAATCCTAGGGCTGCTCCCCCTTCTAGACTGAAACCACAACCCTCAAGAGTACCCAAAGGATACAAAGGATACAAGTCAGGAAACCACATATCGCAGAACCCTGCCTTAGGCTTTTCCAGGGTTGGTGGCATGGCAGGTCTGGGGCGCTATAAAACTGATGTGAGGTGAACCCAATCCACCTGCTTAGTTCCTCGCCTTGATGGTGGCCCAGGCCTAGGATCTCTCCCTCTCCTGACCCAAGTCCACAGGTCTCACAGAAAACCTTACCTCCTTCACATTTTTGTCAAGGAACTAGAGAAAATTCAGAAGCCGCGATTTTTACTGAAATTTTGTGATAGTAACGGCTGCTGCTTCGGACAGTGGAAGGGATCTTAGGCACCAACCAATTTGATTGGCCAATCGTAGGACTCCTTCCACTGCTGTTCTGAAGCCACACCCCTAAAGAGTCCCCAGATGGAATCATGACGGGAGGGGTCCTAGGCTCCAACTAATTTGATTAGTCAATCCTAGGACTGCTCCCCCTGCTGGTCTGAAGCCACACCTATGATTCCCCGGATAGAAAGGATTGAAGTGCGGAAACCTCAAGTCTGGAAACCTTAGGCTTTCTGGGGCATGGCCAGCTGAGGTGCTATAAAACTGGTGGGAGATGAACCCAACCCACCCCGCTAGGCCTTCTGTTTCATGGTGGCCCAGGCCTAGGATTTCTGGCTCTTCTGACCCTAGTCCACACTCCTGACAGAAAACTTTACCTCTGACACTTTCATCAGAGAAGTAGGGACACTCCACAAGCTGCAGCCCTTCCAGAAGCTGCTGGAGCAACTAGGAGTTGGCGCTCCCTATAGAGCAGCAGAGGAGTTCTGTTTGTCCTGCAGTTTGATTGGCCAGTCCTAGGACTCCTCCCACTACTGGTCTGAGGCCACACCCCTAGGTATCCCCAGATAGAAGAAATAACAATTCAGGAAATACATTCAGGAATGGAACCCTGGGCATGACAGGGCATGATTGCTATAAGACTGTAGTGGGAGGTAAACTCAGTGCACCTGCTTAAATCCTCACACTGTCAGTGGCCCAAGCCTAGAATTCCTCCCTCTCCTGACCCGAGTCCACACGCCTCACAGAAAACTACCTCCCTCAAACTTTTGTCAAGGAACTCAAGAACACTGACAAGGATTCTTCCAGGAACTCCTGGAGACGCAACCCTCCTGCTGAGGCCTATAGTGTTGCCACCCCCTAGCAGGCATCGAAGGGCTCTGGATTCTCTGAAATTTGAGTAGCCAGTCCTAGGACTCCTCCCTCTGCTGGGCTAAAGCCATACCCCTCAGAGTCCCCAGACGGAAGGGCTAGCAGTGAGGAAACTACATCTGGGAGCCCTGCCTTAGAGTCACAGTACTTTCATCATTCTTACGATTTCAGCTCACCATGTAGACATTCAGGAGAGTAAAATAAAATATTTTGAGGTTGAGAGATGACATTCACATAACATTTATTGTACATTATTTTTAAAATTATTTGTCTTATTGGTTATATTGTTAATAGTTTAGTGTGCTTAATCTATGAGTTCAAATTTGTAATAATTATGTATTTAGAAGACATAGTACAGATAGATGCTCTTAAATTTATAATGAAATTACATCTCAATGGATTCATCCTAAAAGGGAAATAACTTAAATTGACAATACTTCTACACTGAAGCAACTTTGTAGGTTGGCAACATATAGTACACTCAAAGGATTAGTTGTTTCACCTTGCTATTGTATGGCTGCTTGACTGGAAGCAGCAGCTCAATGACACTGCCCTGCTATGACAGAAAGTACTATGCTGAGTGTCAACTAGGTTGAGAAAGAGTGAAATTCAAAATTTGAAGTGCAGTTTCAGTTGAGTACGTATCACTTTTAGCCTACTGTAACACTGGAAAATCACCAGTTGAACCTTTACTAGAGTTCTATGTCAAAGGAGGCCAGACTTCAAGGAGTCCCTACAAACTAGTTCTGAGCACTTGTCCATGAAACCAAATGGAAAAAGAAATGATGAAAAACCAGAAAGGAATTTTTCAATATAAATGTAATGGAAAGTCAAGAGGCATCAAGTGTCTTTATCCTTGACTCTGAGGACACTCATTGTAGCTTACAGACTGTACAGAGAAGGAGGTCGGATGTGCACATAGTCAACCCCCTGGTCAAACTGGTCAGGCTAACAATTATTTCAGCACTGATCAAGTGAGGATTTGTCCATGATAAGAAAGTTGCTACTGAGGCTGGGGATGTGGCTCAATGGTAGAGCTCTTCCCTTGCATGTAGAAGGCCCCAATTTCAACCAGCACCACATACATAAAAAAAAAATAATAACAATAAATAAATACATTTAAAAAAAGAAGAAAGTTGCTATTGTCTGAAGAAGGTGGAGGGTAGTTTCACCTCATCACAATAAGTTTATTGATCAAACTTGCTGTTCCTGAAAACAAAGGTGACTACAAGAGAAGATGACCCAGAACAATGAAGACAGATGCAAAATGGAGGTAAAAGTGCTAAACTTTTATCAGGCTTTTAGTTACCCAGTGGGCATCTACAGTCCTAGGAGAAGAGTTGGTGTGTTTTTATTTTTTTATTTACCAAAACAACCCTCTAATTCTTTTTTACAAATATCACAGGTTTGGGACTATCTATATAAGATGTTGTATTATTTGAACTTTTAAATCTTCCTTGGGGATTTAGGACATTATCCCCCTGTAGGCAACGGAGGGCTAATGTAGTGATTTGTTTTACACCTGAAATGGTGTGCAATGACCTGTTGCTACCACTGGTCCTCAAACCTTCATGATACGCAGCTGTCTCTCAGGAGATAACAGCTCTTCATTCATATCTATCACACTAGCTTCCATCCCCGGCTTGGGAAGGAGAACCAGCTAGCTAGCTATCTATGGGAGAGACCTTAACATTTAGCCTCAATATACAGTCTAGCGTCCCTACTCTCTTTTGTTGTGATGATTTCCCACTCACAGGAAGCTTTATTCTGTGGGAAACATAAACCTTCAATTCTATTTTTCAGTCACACTGGGAAATTATAGGCTGAATGTTCAATCAATATTTAAAAACACAAGTAAATTATCTTTAGATCCTGTGCAAAGCAGAAAGTCATTAAAGAAAAACTAAGAGACAGAAAATAATACAGAAGAAGTAAAAGTGGATATGTTTGTGACTTTCAGATCTCTGAGAAGTCAGAAAAAGAACAGAGGAAGCCCTAGCTCAACAGTATTTGAAGTCCAGCTTTCACAGATCCTAGGTATGCTAACCCCTCTGTAACTTGCCTTTGAAATGCTAATTAGCAGGTTAACTACATTTCACAGTTCCTAAGAACTTCTTCTTGATTTGAAAGTCTTTGTTCTATGAGGTCTAAAACTAAATCTGTGACAGATTCAAAATATTCTCACTTTGGGATGCTTTTGGGATGTATTTATTCATAAGGGAGTTGTAGTAGATGCATTCCTAGAGTGTAAAGCACATAATCATTTCCTTTATGAAACCTTTTGTGTCAGTTCATCCTTCTGTGTGTATGTGTGTTTGCATGTGTGTGTGCGTGTGTGTGCGCGTGTGTGTGTGTGAGACAGAGAGAGACAGTGAATCTTAACTGTCAATCTGGACTGGATGAAGAGACTCCTGGAGAGGTGACTGGACCATGAAGGTACTGTAATCATCAGCAGGTTAATCCGTTGACATTTATACCTAAGTGTTCTCTTAGGAGATATGGTCTGCTTGGGAAAAGTGGGTCACTGGGGATGCACCTTTTGAGGCTATATTTCTTGCTAGTGCTCTTCTCCCATTCTACTTTTAGGTCACCTTGAAGTGAGCAGCTTGACTCTGCCATCCACCTTTGCCATAAAGTTTCTGGTTTGGAAACAGAAAAAGCATGTACTGAACCTTCTGAAACTGAGTCAAAATCCTTAGAGCTTAAGCTATGTATGTTTGCTATTATGACTCCAGCAATGGGAATACTGATTAATACAGCCTCTAACTCACATAAAGTTGGTGGCTTCCACCTCCTTAACTCAGGTTTTCATTACTTATCATTGTACCTTTTGCTACTATTTTAAAAAGATCCCTTTACCTTTCAGTTTCATCGTAATAGATCACAAAATTCTCCAAGGCTTCAGTATTGAACCTTCTCCAAGGTTCAGTATTGTCTTATCAATTCCTGGTATGTAGTACAAAGTCAGTAAATGTTTAAAAACATCTACATTAATTGGACAAATTATGAATCAGATTTATGAAAGATGTGATTGTGATTTGACATGCCATTGACAATTTGTTCTGACTGTAATACATCAAAATCAATTAAAATATTTATTTGATTGGTAATCCTTGTTTATTTTTGTTACTAAAATATGCAAGACTCAAAATGTTGAAACTTGATACAAAGGAAAAGGAAATGTAAACACTTAAAAATAGCATAATTGATACTCTTATTCAAAACACATCTAAACTCTTCAATGTTGTTGAGCAAACAAATAGAAAGGAGAGACACAGACCAAGAAAGAGGGAGGAAGAAAAGGAGGAAGAAGGGAGGGAGGAAGAAAGTGTGGGAGAGAATAGGTTTCAAATTTAGATGGAATGGAAATTGCAGGAGAAATGGAAGAGGATCAAAAATAGCTATAATCCTCTTTATTTCAATAGTTACTAAATTATTCATCATTCAAAATGTATTGATATCTTGATATCTTTCAAAGACATCATTACTAACAGTATAAACTTAAGTGTGCAACGATTAGTTAAAACTAATGGTTTACCTATTGACAAAAGTGTCTTAAAATCTAGGAAAGATGATAAATAGGAGATAATATTAAGACATCCTTGAGTACAGAACAAAGTATTTCTATGTCTCTGTGTCACTCTCAACTGTATGCAGTTTTAATACATGTCATTTTACCCTTACTTATTTCTAAAATTTAAAACAAATGACAACTTCTGATTACTAAATAATGCAGAGGAAATCTGATTATTAAAAAATACAGAGGACATGTTGGTCCTTTTTTCCCATGAATAAAGCTTTTCTCAAACCTTATTTGACTTCATTCATCACTCAGACTAACAATTGACATGACTACGGAAGGTGAATGCATGCCTGCTGGTATTTATACAAAGGCTATAACCTTCCAATGCATTGGTAGAGGAAGGAGGAACAGAGAATATACATGGGTATTTACTGGCAGAATATGCGTTGTGAAAGTGGTTGTTAAATTAAAATAGTTATGAATTTAACAGAAAATTACTAGTTCCAAACTATATACACAACCGTCTGTACACACCTGTGTGACTGCGTGGAGGAGTGAAAAGAGCAGGACCCTCTAAAAGAGGCATCAAAGGAAACTGATATACTTTAAAATTCACTGTGCCTTCCTTGAAGCTCGTTGCCCTCTCGCACATGTGGTGTCACAGAGAGAAATGACAGTAGCAGGAGCAGCAAAATATGATGTGTAGCAGAAGCAAAGTGGTAAGTACAGTGCATGGGCCTAGATGAGACTAAAACACCTCCATAGAGACGAAGGAAATCTTAAAGACAGAACACTGCACTTGGACTTAGAGAACATAAAGTACTCCCACCATGGCATTTTTTACAGATTTTGCCTGGCAAAAGCCATCAGCCCTAGAAGCTATAATTATGATACCAACGTTTCTTCAACCTGGAGCCATTTTTTAACAAAGTAATACAGGAAATTGCACTTTAACCCTCCTTACAGGTTTCTGTAAAATACTAACCAGGCATTGCTAGGAGTGACTTTGAGACCACACTTTGCTCTCAGGAATTTGAGATATAAACCCACAAATCTATAAAAGCCTATCTATGTACATTTGGATTTTGTTGTAACACTTACAAAATGAGCGGCTCAAAAATGTCCCCCAGGTAATTCTGTTCCTGTGAAATTGTTTGGTTGGCATGCAGCTCTTGCCTCTTTAGAGTTCCTGTGAATTTCTGAAATAGAAGACAAAGTAATCTTTAAACAGGTATAGGTCAATCAGCACTTCTTATTAGACATTTGAGCGGGGTGACGAAAAGGCTTCTAGTGAGCTGGTAATATTTTGTGTCTTAACGTGTTTGCTGGCTGCCTGAGTATATTTATTTTTTTTTAATTACTGAAAATTCATTTATGATATATGCACTTTTCTATATATAAATTACATATCACGCTACTAAAGAGAATGAAAATTAATTTAAAAAGCATGAGAAACAATACAGAGCTTCACTAAACAAGATGGTAAGAATTCATCCATGGTTGTTATACTGCATATAGTTTTGTTCAAATTAGTTGTTCAGATTACCACATATAAGCACACAAAATTGGTCAAAAAAATTAAGTATTAACTGTTCCTTTTAAAAAATCAATAGACATCAACAGTACAATTATCCCAGTTATCTATCTATCTATCTATCTATATAGAGAGAGAGGGAGGGAGAGAGAGGGGCTGTGTGTGTATATATATGTGTGTATATATATATATATATTTTTCCCCCTTTTTTCTATCATTTGCTCCATTCCTTCATCCAATTTGCTCCTTCTCTTTGAGCAATTTCTTTCCCTTTCACAATACCTATTACACCTTTTGGGTTTATTTACTCTTTCAGGATCTTGCATTCTTGTATCTGGTAATCTGAGCAACTCTGTTGAAGATAACAATATGTAATATGACAACCACTGTTAGTTCCTATCATTTCATTTTGAATCCCTGTATCATTTTTATTGTTGTTTTTGTTATCATTTTATTTTTTTATTCTCCTTAAAATAAATCATAAACTGTTAAAAAGTTACATGTCAGTAAAAAATTTCAAGAGAAAATCCTATTAACAAGAAAATAATAAAACTATAATTAAGACAATTCAGTTATTTTTATTAGGTACTATTTAAAGCTGGCAACCCCGTCTGTCCATTTGCCAAACTTTAGATACAAGGTGGCGGTTAGCTCCTAAATAATGACTGAATCCTTGTGCAATCAAAAAATGGGGCTTTCTGATGCCTTGACCTGCATGCATGTGAGTAGAATTGTATGGAGTTTGGTACCAAAACAACTGATTATTTGAAGTTTGTTCAGACAGATTCCCTCATACCTCATACACATTCAATATGTGCTACTGATGGCCAATTCTTCCAAAGAATTGGAAAGATTCCTTTGCCTTATTATTTGGAACTTCCTCTACCTTTTCTTAGTGTCAATTTTTCCTAGATTCCCTTCATTTGATCTCTGCTGAGAGGATGATCTTTACTTTCAGTCCTCCCAGCCATCATATCTCTTCACCGAAGCAGTTCCCCACATTGCCTCATTGGATTTTCTCATAAGATATTGTAAGTTTTGTCTACCATATAATGTACTATTAAATTAGGAAATAGGTGGATGTGTACATATGACACTTCCTTTCAGTTTGCATAGGCCTAAACTGTTTGAAGTACTCCCTACAATGCTCTTTATCGTTTTAATTTTGAGAGACCAAAACTTGCAGAAGTGAATTTTGATTATTACCAGGTACATGAATATTTCATGATCCAAAGGTATTAGGAATATTTTATTTTTACTTTCATAAATGATTACAATTAACTTTCAAGTGTTTTGAATATTCATTATGGTGACCATAAAAAAAACCTGGCTTTGAAGTTCTGGCACGTTCCAGGAAAATTTATTATTAATCACAAATGTCAGCAGAGAAAATTTTAGCCATAAAACATGGCCTTTTTGAGTATCCTGTTTCCTGAAACCTAGCACAAAGTTATTTGACTTCACAGAGTGATTCAATATCATAAATTTTTGCCATTCTTCTAAAACCAAGATGTGTTAAGCACTGCTATTTTACTGTGGAGCAAAACAACAGGAAGCTAAATTGAATGCAAACACACATGCACAAACGTGCAGATAGGTATACTTGTACATAATAAGCCATTCCTGTTTTGTGTGATACATCACCTTGCACAGTATTTGTCACTTATGAGTGTATTCTGTAGTATAATTTCGGTGTTGTATGTTTTAATAAAAATTTAATACTTTACTACTTTTTAATGGGTAGGCACTGCACTATTTGCTTTATAGAAAATACTGAATAAACTCCTTAGAATTACTCCATAAATCATTCTGATTTTCTGGGTTATAAATGAAGGATCAGAGAATGCACATTCCCAGAAAATGCTTCAAACTGATGTTGAATTAGGGTTGGCATGGCTTCAATGCAAATAAGTTTTTCTATAGCACAGGCTTCTCCAGTGTAGCTCATGAAACATTAAGTAATACATACTTCTTTTGAGATAATGATAAGGAGAATGAGAAAATGGAATTAGAGAAATACTCAAAATAACTCAAAAATACAAATAAGGGAAACAAAGAATAACAACATTACCTACAGTTAGGTTCCACTGATATAACTGCAGCAAGATCCTGAACAACCAGGGTTCAATGAAGAAATCAAAATGGAAATTTAAAAAAATGAGACAAGTTGAAAGCAACAAAAATAAAAGCATAAAATATCAAATGGATGGGTGCAGAAAAAATATTTTTAAAAGGGAGGTTTACAGTAATCAATTTTTTTCTAAAAAGCAGAAACATCTCATAAAAAATCTTTGGCTGGCTTCATCCAGGAACTAGAAAACTGGTAACAACCAATCCAAAAGTTAGTATACAGGAAGTAGAATTTAAAAGTAGGTGCAGAAATAAATAAAATTGAGATTATGAAGACAATATACATGATAAACAAAACAAAGAGCTAGCTCTACAAAAAGATGAACAAAACAGAAGAACCTTTAGATAAAGCATCTCCAAAAAAGGCAAAAAAAGACTGAAATAAGTACAATAACAGATGAAAAGAGCACAATTGTCACAGATATTACAGAAATATGAAACATTAGAGATAATTTTGCACAACTCTATGGCAACAAACTGGACAGCTTTGAACAAACTGGAAAATTCCTGGGCACATATACCTCACTACAACTTGATCATGAAGAAATACAAAACCTTAATAGATCAATAAAAAGGAATGAAATGACATCAGTCATAAAAAGTTTCCCAGCTAGGGATATAGCTCAGTAGCACTAGCACCTGCCTGGCAAGCACCAGGTCCTGAGTTCAATTCCAAGAACACAAAAAAAGTTTCCCATCAGATAGAAGTCCAGAATTGATGGCTTCACTGCTGAGCTCTGTCAAACACTTACAGAAAAATTAATATCTATTTCTCTTAAATCATTCAAACATAGTGAAGGAGTTATTCTACATTCATTCTATTAGTCTAGAATTACCCTCATGTGAAAAGAAACAAGGACACAAGAACCAAAATGAGAGCTACAGGCCCACATCATTGGAAAACTCAGATATAAAGATCCTCAACAAAATAAAAGCAATCCAAATAGAACTACATGAAAAAAATGATAACACACCATTTCCCCTTGGAATTCATTGCAGAGATACAAAGATGATCCAGCATATGCAAATCAATAGTCATAATGCATGCTACTAGCAGAAGGAAGCATAAAAATCATATGATCACCTCCTATGCAGAAAAGATATTTAATAAAATTGAAAAGTCATTCATGATAAACATATAGACCAAATTAGGTGTAGGACGACCATACTTCAGCCTAGTGAAGGCTATTTACAATAACCCAACAGCTAATGTTATATAAAAGGGGGAAAAACAGAAAGTATTCTAATATCTGGAATAAGGCCCAGTCTCATGATATCTTTACTATTGGAAGTAGTAGTCACAGTGATTAAGCAAGAAATAAGTCAGTAAGAGAGAATGTAAATTGTCTATGTTTCCTGATGACCTGGTTGCACATATAGAGTAAAAACAAAATAAAAGCAAAACCACAAAGCAGAAGAGAAATTCTTTACAGCTTCAATACAATAGTATTTCCATATACACTACAATATACACTACAAATCTCTAATTATCAAAACAGCATGGTAATGACAAAAAACTAGATACAAAGACTAATGAAACTGAATGGAGAAAGCAGATATACATCTATTTACTTATGGTCAATTGTTGTTTCAGCAAAGATGCAGTAAACACATAAGAAAAGAGTCATTTCAATAATGGATGTTAAGAAAGCTGAGAACCCACATGCCAAAGAATGAAATTAGACACTATCATATGCAGGTATCAGATGAAAATCATCTATCACTTTTAGCAAAAATCTTGACCATAGAAGAATATATGGAGTGATTTCCTCATATAGACTTTAGCAATGCTTTTTCTTAACATGACACCAAAGGCATATGCAACAGCAGCAAGATGTACAAGTTAGATTTATCCAAATAAAAATTTTACAACAAAGGAAATGATCATCAATATGAAAAGAAATACAATGGAATAGGAAATATTTTCAAACTATATATCTGGTAAGAGGTTAATCTCCAAAATATGTGACGATCCTATACAACTCAATGGCACACACATACACACACACACACACACACACACACACACACACACATACACTTCAATAAAAAACTTGGCAAAAGATGTGAATAGACATTTTTTTCCCAAAGAAGATATATAGATGGTCAACAGGTATGGGGAAAGTGTGCTCAACATCACTAATCATCATGGAAATACACATCAAAATCACAATGCTGTATCACCTTATGTCCGTTAGAATATTGTCAGATTCAAAACAAATGTTGGAGAAGAGACAGAGAAATAAGAATTTTTACACAAGTGTTGATTGGAGTGCAAATTGTACAATTACTATAGAAAGAATTTTTAAAAAATATTTCATTTGTTTCCATCAAGGAATATCATATGAATGCCTGAATTTCTGTCTTTTTATGCATAGTTAGATCAAGTGACTCTGGGTCAATATTCCCATGTGAACTTGAGAATGGACATGTCTCTGCAATATACTGATTTCATTTCCTTTGCCTTTTTGATACAAGGCATTTATTTTCCAGTTCACTTCCTGAATAGTCATGCCTTATTATTTTACAGTTCTTCAAACTACAAGAAATTCATAGGCATTTTTTGGCGGAGCTTGTGTGGTATAAAAAGTAGTCTTATGAATATCAAGGATATCATCCTGAGTATGAGGATATGGATTCTTTCCTAGGAATGAGGAGCTCTGATTTCTTGTTTCTACTTCCCTCTCAGTTGTGTTCTTTTTTATATTTCAAGTATTCCCTTTCCAACTTTGTCCACTGTTGCTCTTTTATTTCCTTTGCTTTTTCTTATCCATTTAGTTATTTATAATTATTGTTATCCAATGTGCTGGGTGACATGCTTTTTTGCCTCATGAGCTCACAGTAAGAAAATGAGGTAGGCATGCATATTTGTGCATACAATATCATGTGATACATACAATAATACAGGCAAGGGTGAGGTGCAGATGTAGGATAAGAGGGAAGCAATGATATCCAGTTGAATAAGTTAAAAATATTTTTGCGCAACACACTTTTAAACTCTCATTTGACATAAGATGAGGAAGATTTTTCTCTAGGTAGGTAAATGAGGATATAACATTCAAAGCAGAAACAGCAGATCAGTAAAGAATGTTGCCATCTAATAGCATAATATATTTAGAGAACAGGAGAAAGTTTAGTATGGCTGAGACATGCATTTATGGTAGGAGATAAGGCAAGAATAGTTGCTTCCCTGTGGAAACCCTTATATGACATGTTAAATTAATAGTGAACATCTGAAAGTGGGAAACTACATGGCCAAAAATCATGTTTTAGGAATGATCATGTTGGCGTATAGGACAACCGGGAGAATGAAAGACTTACTCCCATACACCTGTTCCTCTCATCTTCAGCCACAAAACAATAACATAGGTGTGCCTGACAGTTTTATTTTTTCTCCAATGTCTACTGATCTCTTCTGACAAGAATGGGTAGGTCCAGAAGCCTATTAGGATTCAGATGTAAAATGTGCCTCCAATTTTTCAGGTGTGTGAACGCTGACTGAATCATGGGCCACTACATTCATCAGTTTGAA
>PVLD010033819.1:0-13271 GCA_004027595.1 Dinomys branickii
CCCTCCCTCCCTCTCTTCCTTCCTTGCCTCCCTCTCTGTCTTTCAATCACTCTCTCTCTCTCTTTCACATTCATTTTCTCTCTGCCTTCTGTGTAGGTCCTGAGAAAGAACTCAGGAATTACTTCTGCATGCTGAGCAAGTGCACAAATTTGAGCTACATCTTACATTTTGATTACAATGTGAATGGTTTTAGGACACTGAGGCAGCCAGGGCTTTACAAATAAAGACGCTTAGGAAAGAGGACTCCAGACTTGCTGCAGAAAGTGGCAAGTTTGGTGGGATGAGTGTGTATGGAAGCACATGGGAGGATTTTGAGAGGAATTCATGGCAAGGTGTCTTTAATGATTCTTTTTTTTTTTAATTTCAGCATCTAGTGGATCATGCCTCATAGACATCAATTTTAGAAGAACAATAAATTGTTCATCTACAGTTGTGGTAACATTTCTTTCAGAAATGGGAATATAAACAGGGCCATATTTTGTCACCTTGACCCCATTCAAGCCACAGCCCAGCTCGCTAATCACAGGCCATGAAACCCACCTCCACCTTCAGGAGTGACCAGATCTTATTTGTGCCTGTGGTCTGGGAAACCCAGGGAAATTTCACTTCAATCCTAACAGAAAAAAGGGCGACATATAGAGAAAGGAAGTTCCCATTTTCCAAGGATCTGAATCAGAACCAAATTGTATCTGACTGTGGCACTTCCTTAAATTAGTTTTCCTAAGAGTCTTATAGCAAACATTGTAGACATCTGCTCAAAGTCTACTCTATAAATGCACACAGGACTTTGAAGAGCTTTGATAGTACTTTTTATTGTACCTGATTATATTTCCAATGATGAACTGTGTAGTAGGTGTGATTTAATTTTCTTTTTTAATTCTATGTGTCTTAAATGGTTATTAATTTTACCAAAATTCCACTGTGAAGTTTGCTTACATGTACATAACATGTTTCGATCATTTCCTTTCTCCTAAAACCCTCCTCATATCCTCCTCCTCTCTACATTTTATTTGATTTTATTGTCTAGTGCTCTATGTTCTATTTGTAAAGCATGTATATATGAGAAAAAAAATGACAATTAGCTTTGTGAGACAGCATCATTTCCCATGGACTGCACCCTCTGCAACCATGAACCTAATTAAACCTGTCCTCTGGGTGGTGAGGGTCAAGCATTGTGACTCATCAACAACAAAGTGACTAAGGCACTGGATGAATCCATAACAGAATGTGCTGTAGGATGTGGGGCCTGATTGGAAGTGTTCAATGGGGTGTGTCCTAGAAGTGTGACTTTTTGACCCTGGGTCTTCCCCTCTCTGCTTCCCCACCACAATGATGTGACCATCTTTCCTTATACATGCCCTTCCACAATAATGCTCCTTCCTTGGAAAAAGCAAACAATGGACTGGAATCTTGAGAAAAAGTGGACTTCTCTTCTTTAAAATTGTGGGTGTTGCATATTTTGACCTGCAAAGAGAAAGTGATTAAAACAGAAATACAGTGTGGTTTAGGGTTAAAAATGCATTCATGAGATTTTAGATTAGTATTAATTTACTTAAAGGATGAGCACACTTCATTACTTAGCAAGTACCATTGTTGGGTACAATTGAGTACAATTTATTAATATGTATGTGATTTTCTGTGATACCTAGTTATATCTATGTGTATCTCTATATACGTATACATCTATATCTATGGAAAGAAATATGTATAGATTTGTTTGATTCCTACATATATTCCTTATGTATAGATAGAAACTAAACCTATATTATTGTATATACTAGTGTTAAACCAGATTAGCAGAATTTGATTTATATGTGTAATATGAGAGAAATTATCCATATAAATGTGTTTTCTTGTCAATCTATGTCCTCAGATTTATATACATCATGTAAATGTTTACCATCATATTCATATAACTTCTCAGATAATCATCTGCATTCCTAACCTTCTAGTCACCTCTTATATCTCTATTTGTCTAATGTCTATTTATCATCTGCCCATCCCTGAAAATATTTTCATTATTTACTCATATATCAATCAATCCATGTATCTATAGGTCATGTATGATATCTACCTCTCATCTATGTATCTGTTTATCATCTCTGTCCATCATCTATCACTCTACCTTAGTTTGCTAAACCACAGAGAACCTGGAACTCATGGGTTGTAACCCAGCACAAGTCCAAAATTATTTTCCTTCCCTCTGTCTTTCTGTCTCAATTTCTCACCTTTATTGCATTTTTCAGAAAGTAAAAAAGGAGAAATCACAGATATCCAAAATCTACAGTGGAGGAAGCACTCTTTTTACAGTACAATGTTTCTGAAAAAACACTAGAAATTAAGGAACCCACAAAACTATGCCACATTAAATTTGAGAATTGTCTCTGGCTTAAGTTTATTCTAAGTGTCAGAAATGCAATGTTTGGAACTAATTGCTTGACAGTAGTTTACCATATTCTAATTACATTTCTTAATAGCAAACTAAAAAGTGTTCATCCTAATGAAGGGTAATTAACATTGGTTCTGTATTTTGCCAACATAAACTTCAGGTCGCTGGAAATTCTTGCAACAAAACCAGTGACCCCAAAAGCCCCAACTTGCAGAGCTACTCATCTGCATCTTAAAAATTATTTCAGGCACAATGTAAACACCAAGAGGTACATTGCTGAAATGTGAAGCTGGTGTTTGGCTTGTTCAGGTTTATTTGTAATCAATTCAAAATGCCATAGAGCTCTTGTAAGGACCACTATTTATCGGTAACCTACTTAAGGAGACGTTGCAGTCATTTTCAGATTAAATGATGAGAAACACTGGCACAGAGACAATGTGATCATCAGAGACTCAAAATATGAGAAACTAATGGTGCGTCCACACTGCATAAAGTTTTCTTGAGTGCTCTTGCTTCAACAATAGAATAGTAACTTACTCTATGGTACAGATTAATATCACATTTGATTAATATTTTATTCATAACATAGTAAAACAAGTTGATCATTTAACCCTTCCAATTTTGAAGATTCTATCTCAATTACAAAGTGAAGAAATTTTTAAGTGGTCTCCAATAATATTAAAATACTTTCCACAAATCTTGGGTGCAGTGGCTTTTCTGTCTTCCATTTATCTCTCCTTGGACAGAGATTTGCTGGTATTACATCAATAGTCATTCTGGAAATTCAAACACATAAAACCCTGTCAGGTACCTTACATGTGGTACTTACTTTTCATAAGAAGTTACTGCTATTAAACATTCAACAACACTTTTATAATTCTGTGTGTATGTTGAATGCTTCCAAATACATGTGGTCTGTAACTAACAAGGTTTCAACGTATGAGTTTTTGACTTTAAGATAATGAAAACAGACACATTCCGTAGAAATAGTATTTAAAATTTGATGTTTCTCATAGGGTAGTAGTGTGAGTTACAATATTTTCCCTTAAAACTAGGGAGAACCAGAGAACCTCAGCGTTCAAACAGCCTCCAACAAAACTGATTCCTTATAAAGGACTATGGTGCTAGCCTAGAATGCTTTGTAGGTTGATACTATATTAGAGAGTTTTCCGTCTCTGGGAAAAGGTACTGGAGATACTCAATTTATGAGCTCAGTTCAAAGAATATCTTAAATTCTTAAATGGAAAGGTATTGGAATAAAACATATGTCACCATTAATCCTTCCTGTCATGTTGACCAGGATTATCTAGTTTTTCTTACCTCCTTCTGAATCAGTTTATGGTTTAAATTATGGTGATTTCTGTCAATTTAATACAGCATGGTAGATAGTATCCTTATCAAATTTATTAAACTAATTTCTATTTTGAGATTTCTGGCTCTTCTACAAAGTCAAAAGAACCATGAAAGGGAAATGTGTTGGAGGCAGCCACAAAACCATAGCTAAAGACACCTCCAAAGAAAAAACTTTTACTATGCAGGATGATGGAATTCACCAATGGTTGTTCTATTGCATATTGTTGTCTTCAAATCAGTTGCTCGGATTACCAGATATAAACATGCAAAATTAGTCAAAATATTTAAAAAAAACATGAACTGTCAATGAAGCACTAGTTTTTAATATTTTTAATAATTATTTTTAATTGTATTTAATGGTTTGAACAACCTTGCATTCTTACACATAATCTGAGCAACTTAGTTGAAGATTACAATATGTAATATAACAATCACTGTTAATTCCTATCATTTTGTTTTGAAAACTCTGTATCATTTTTAGTGTTCTTACTTTGTTTTGTTTATATCTGTGATGTTGTTATTTTGCTATTGTTCTTTTTTTACCACCCTTTTTAAAATAAAAAAGACTTTAGAATGGCTTCAGAAAATGACAAGAAGGATGAGTTATGTCCAATGGAAGAGGAAGTGTTTTCAGGGCTATTCATGACAATGAGTCTTTCAACGCATTAATTATTTTAAAAAATTAAAAAGTTCATCACATGTGCAGTTCATATCTCTTTGAAAGGGGAAAGTTTTTATTTCATGGCTTCAGTCTATGTTCATTGGTCCCATTTCTTTACGTGTCATGGCAGACTATATGTCACGGAGCAAATGTGGACACATTATAATCCCTGGAAAGCAGAGAGAGGCAGGAAGGAAAAACTATATTCCACATGCTCAAGGCCACACCTCCAGTGACATCACTTCCTCTCATTAGGCTCTGCCTCTTAAAGAAGCTACTCCCGTCTGATATCACCACAGACTCAGAGACAGCGTTTATCATGTGGGCCTTTGAAGATAGTCCAAATCCAAACCACAGCCCGGGAATTAAAAGCCTTTCCACTTTTGATGTTTTCAATATATGCCAGCTTCATCTTGACGTAATCTCATCATCAACGGCACTTGTTAATGAAATTTAATGAGTTATAATATACAGGGAATTGTCCAAGCAAAGAAGATCAAAGGAGAAGAGATAAAGAGGGATAAAAAAGTAATTAAGATGCGCTGTGTTAATGGGACAGTTCCCCATGAGGAAATATAAAGACTATGTACTGCAAACCTTAATGTACTAATAAAAATAACTGCCTAAAAGAAAAAGGGTTAAAGAAAGAGAATGATGCTAACTGTACTGTAGAGAACCAGTACTCCATGAGACCCAGCTATTGCCCAAAGAGTTAAGGATGTTGTAGTACAGGGATCCATGTACAACCATATTTACAGCAGCAGAACTCGGACTAGCTAAACCTTGGAAGCAGCCTAAATGACCACCAACAGATGAATGAAGGAAGAAAATGTGGTATTCACAGACCATGGGATACTACTTTGCCACGGAGAAGGATAAAGTTGATTCCTTCATAGGAAAGTAAGTGCACCCTGAGGCAAGGCAAGGAATTCTTCTTGAAGGCAAGGGAAGGAACAGCATCTCTCTTCAAGGCAAGTCTAGCCCTTAACAATAATGTTAAGTGAAATAAGTCAAACAGACAACTATAAACATGGCCATGTTTTTCTTAAATGTGAAAGCTAAATTATAAATCAATGACACGAAAAGTTGTTAGTAGGAAGTAATAAGGTGGCCTTTTATTTTTCTTACAAATGGGAGTCAGATTAAGTAATGGAGGGAGATTGAGCACATGGAAAGTAGAATGAAGTTGTGGTCCTGCCATGAAGCAACCGGACAAAGGAAAATGACCACCGTGTGCTGCAAACAAGGATGAGTAAAAGATACTACAGGCTTTATAATTCTGCTTTTATTCCACTCTGGACGTTATAATAGAGAACAGAATAATAATTGTCAAGGGACTTAAGGATTTTGTGGCAATGTGATTATGAAACCACAACTTGGTCATGGAGGTACTCTCCACTGTGAATATATCGGGGCCGATATTCTTGTATCACTGTACTACAGAATTGCCAATTTTGCTTTGAGGTCAAGTGGATACAGACCATGTGGATCTCTATTTTTTATTACAATTGCATGTGAATATATAGTCATTCAAAAATTAAAGGTGTATTAAAACAAACACAGGAAGGGGTGTCTTTGAGAGTCTGATATACCAACAGTGAAATGGAGCCAATTTAGAAGAAACTCTCAGGGTAGAAACAAGAAGATTTAACTTTTTTCTTTTTTCTTTTTTTTAAGATGCCTTGTAGAAAAGGAATGCAACATCTACTCTTTGGGCTCCAAAGGGAATTAATTATGTTAGGATACATGACTAGAATCCTCAGAATCTCCATGATGTTGCCTAAAGGGAACCATCATTCTAGGATCATTTGCCCTTAAGTTAAGGCATTGAGGAATGTCTTGGGATAAGGATGCAGTCTGCCAGTTGGAGAGGTTTTGTAAGTATTGTTGAAGATGAATAAGGAAGAACCTCATAAAATTGGGGGTTTGTTACAGATTTAAAGATGGGCACTGGCTAGTTGACTTGTGTGAGTGACTATTTGACTATGTGGATTTACATTCATTTCATCCATTCTTCCTCTGCCTCACATCTTCAGCGCAAAATATATGTGATGTGCGCTGCTCAGGAATGTTCATCTCTACCTCCTTCTCTCTCTTGCCCCAGCACACAGCTGCCTTCAAAATCTGTCCCCACCCAACTCTAATGCAGTGAAGACTATTTATCCTATACAGTATGACCTAAACATTCATTTTATTTTTTTCTATGTTATTCATAGTCTGTGTCCACTAGAGCTTCCCTCACACAATACCATGCACTTGGGCAGTGAAGCAATGGACTTATTTTCCCATAGTCTTGGGGTCTTCAGAGTCTGAGGTTGAAGAACTTTGCCAGCTGTGTCACGGCTGTGTACTGTGGATGGCACCAACAATTAAATGCAGAGCTTTGATTTGACTCACCTTTTAAGGGGATTTAGTCCATGGTTATTTGACTCCGTGTCAGGACCGTCATGGCAGAAGGTTGCTTAGTTCATGACATCCTGGAGATAAAGCAGAGAACAATTCCAGACAGAAAGGATTAAGTAGAATCCAAAGTCATGCCTCTATGACCCCACTAGGCACACCTAGAAGTGGTCCATCAATCCGTCATGCAGACTGCAAAACCAGTTCAGTTGATTTAAACTTTATTCTAATCACCAAATAAGAGGTGGACAAGGCTGGTTCCTCCAAGACCTTTCTCTTTGGTGTCTCCACTCCACCCTTTGTGCATGTCTGTGTGTTCATCTCCTCTTAGAAGAACACCATTTCTGTTGGATCAGTGCCAATATATTGACCTCAATGTGCCTCAATCACTACTTTGAAGATCCATCTCCAACTGTAGCTACACCCTGAGGTTCAGGGTTCAGAGATTCAGCACACGGATTTTTGGAGATACAATTCATCTCACACTACATACCTCCGCATTAGAAAGTATCTGCTTATCTGAATATTTTATAGTCTACCAAGAAAAACAATTGTTTTACACCCTATGACACTCATCACCCAAAACAGAGCATTAAAATGTGATTACAAAGCAAGAATATAAAGCAAACAAATAATACATTTGTGATAGCAATGACTTTCTATTTTATGTGTCCACATGTGTATTTTAAATATGTTCAAATGCAAGTTTATGTAGACAAACAAAATATGAAAGGATCTCCTCTATCATACTAATAGAATATCAACATTTAAAAATATTCATTCATATGCATACCTTTTGCCAATTCCAAGGCTCACATTTTCATTAACTGCCAGGAAGTTGTACAACAATTTCAAGTTTAACCACAGTTGGGAGGACTCTGAATATTTATTGCTGAAATTGAATTGGGGAGAATGAAAATCTAACAGGCTTAATCTGATTTGAACCTAATTAACTTAAATTCCAACTTTAGTAAACACAATAGAAAGGGATGTTTCTCTGGATGTTTCTCTAAGGTTTTCAAACCTTAACAGAGGTTCCCAGGCCCCCCAAAAAAAAAAAAATCACTCTTTTTAGACTAAATAGATCTAAGAAACAATAATTCAATCCCTTGTTAAGATGTATTTGTTGATACTACAGTTTTCTTCAAAATATCTTTCCTTCATGATGCACATTTTGAGTCTTGCCTATGCAATCAGGATTCAGAAACTCTTGGTACTCTTTGTGAATGACATGTTTGCTATTCACCCACGTCTTAAGTGATGATCTCCTTGTCTTTCAGGGCACACAGTGGCGCAAATTTTCAAAAGCATGGTAGTTATCCAAAGGATAAGAGGGAACAAATGCAGGAGAAACTGTAGAGAAAGGGAATCCTGTGTTTTGTTGGTGAGAATGTGGGTTGGTAAAGCCATTGTGGAGAGCAGTAGGAATGTTACTACAGAATGACAGGGTATAAACTAATCACTTTTGGAAACGTCTGCATGCTCGTGTTCATTGGAACTCTATTTACAATAGCCACGAACTGGAAACAATCTCATAACCTTTCAGTTGATGAATGTACAAACACAATATGATATATTGTATATCTCTTATCCAAAATCATGGGGACTAGATTTGCAAATTTTGAGCATTCAGGATTTTGAAATACTTGCAGAGAATTGACAAAGTGAAAATTTTAACGAGAAATCTTGAAATCCAAATTGCTGTAAAATCAGAACAGTTTTGAGCATCTCTATTAAATACTCCCAAAATTCCCTGGTTGGTCATACCTATACACTTAAGTTTTAGGCTTGGATCCTTTTTGGATTAGAGGTACCCAATCTCGATATACAGTGTTTTAAAGAAAGAAATTAATCCTGCCATTTTCCAAAGTATAAATGAATACAGAGATATTGTACTAAGCGCAATTAAACACACAAAAATGTTGCATATTATTGCAATGGGGTCCAAACCTTCAACGTGTGACCTTCTGAGGGTGGTACATATCCACATCGTAACATCCATAGTCGCCAAAATACAACCCATTTTGGAGAACTGGACACCATCTTGGTATGAGGAGTTCATGGCTTCTGTTGGAATGCAGGGCACTTGTGATGCTCCACCATTTACCAAAAGAGAAACTGACTCAAATGCAGTATTTCAGAATGTCATTAAGTAAAAAAAAAAAAAAAAAAAAAAAGTTCAAATATATGTGACATTAATTATCTCATTTGTGCCGATCAGAACCAGAATTGCAATAAGTATACATAATTGATTAACTGAAAACTATGTACATTATACTTGCTCTGAGAGGGTAAATTTAGACTTTCATTGAAGTTTGCAGTACATGCACATTTCCCCTAATTACGCTGAACTTCTATACCTGAAATTACTCTAATCAAAGAAAAATCATCGTTGTATAGAAAATATAAATGACATATCTTCTAATTTCACACATAATCATTGCACTGCTTGCTTTCTGATATGAAGCTAATCAAACTGAGACTTTTGCAAGAGATTACATCTTTATAAATATTATCAACGTCTACAGGATGAATTTTGTTTCCAAAAATATATTTCACAGATATCCGCTCTTCACTTCTTACTGTGAATGGATAGTTAGCTTCCTTTCTTTATGAATATATCTCTGTTGGGATCTGTCATCCTTGACATATTTGATTTAATTACCAACGTAGGTAAATATTCATGAAATATTATAGCATAATATTGTAAATGATTATAAATGTAGGAGCATACATACAATGCTTAACATATTCAGAGTATGATTTCCAAATATGCGTTAGGCTTAAACTTTACTATATACCATAAGATTTACTCTATATCAAAATCAGAAACTTATCCATATTTTTGTTGTATATGTAAAATACAGAATTAAAATTATTGGACTGAAGAAAGTTTCTCCTTTTTCCATTTAGAAAAAGCGCAAGGAAAAAAATCCAGTACACAATGTCTTTTTTCAGGTTCCAAAAACAACAGAGAGAAAGAATTTAGACCCCAGGGCAATAACGTTGATAGGTGGGAATTTGGGAAGATTGGATTTGGATCACGGAAACCCTCAACTCTTCAATACCTTGTTGACTTCATGGTTTAATGAGCTCTTAGCAGGTAAGGCCCACACAGAGAAGCTGGGTTACCAAGGATGTGATCTTAAACGATAATGTATTTCCTTCTCAGCATCCCCTTCCTGTGACCATAAGAGGAGCACATTTGCCCATTTGCGATGCTCCTCTGCCGTGATACTCTACCTTGCTGGACTCATGGTTTTGTAGCAGGAGCAAAAGAAATCTCTGTATTTTATTTTTTAAAAAAATCCATGATAAAATATTGTCTTTTTTATTCAGCTAATTGGTTGGGAATGTAGCTCAGCTTTCGAGCATTTGTTCATCTTGCAGGAGGATTGGAATTCAGTCCCAAGCACGACAGAAAAATATTAGAGAGGGAGCATGGGAGACAGAAAGAACGAGAGAGAGAGAGAGACAGAGAGAGACACACACACAGAGAGACAGAGAGACAGCCAGAGAGACAGAGGGAGAGAGAGACTATTACATTTGAAAGGGCATTGCTTCCTTAATCTGATCTGGTTTTTATCAGTTTTACAATTAAGATACTCTAATTAAAAACTTTTCACTTCTTGGCCATGTGAAAACCTTAGGATAATACTGAATACAGAATTCATTTTTCTTGCTTTTTTATTTTAAAGAGAATTTAAAAAGAAACTATCAGAATAACAACATAGACAAAAAGAAAATAACACAGAAATAATAAAAATGATACAGGGCTTCAAAACAACATGATAGCAATTAACAGTGGTTGCTATATTACATCTTGTTGTCTTCAGCAGAGTTACTCAGATTACCCGATGTAACAATGCAAGATTAATCAAACAATTAAGGAGAATAAAAAGTAGTAAAAACAACATTAGAAATGATTCACATGGTAGGATATGTAATGAAACAGTATGCAATTTTTGATTTTTAAAAATCGCTTTGTTTTTCAAAGTATCTTTTTTTATCTTTTTGAGACAGGATCTAGCCATGCAGTTAGGCTCTCCTTGAGTTCACTTTGTAGCCCAGGCTGGCCTTGAATTCATAATGATCCTCCGCTTCAGCCTCCCAAGTGCTGGGATTACAGGCGTGCACCACCACTCCTTCAATAAACTTGGGTGCTCACAGATAACAGGTGTATGCTATTTTAAGGGAATGTGTCCCAAGGTAAGTAAAGGACTTGATGTTAGGATATTTCATGAAATTATTGAATCTTTATGTCTTGCAAGTATATAAATGCACAGCCAGGAACCTTGTCATTTTAAATCACTGAAGTGAGTTGTCAAAGGGCAGGTAAGATTTGCACAAGGAAAATACCAAGCCTGGAAGAAAAATCTCAATTTTTCTGCAATAATAAAAGTTGATCATTTACCTTAAAATTATTTAAAATGCTATCTGTAATCCCATGTTTCAAGTATATTATTTATTTAATATGTAAGTTAAATATGCCATTGATTATTCTCCCTCGATAACAGCCTTGGTAAACTCTCAAAGTTTGCTTTTCTATTTGTCAGTTATTATTATTTATTAATAGAAGGCTATCATGAATAAAACAAATAACAAAGGATGGTGAGGCTATGGGGAAAAAAGAAACTTCCATATACTTTTTTTTTTTTCTTTCTGAAAGACTCCCATATCCTAGCAACTGACAGCTTGTGTGTTTCTTAAATATGGTCTGTGTAGGGTGCTTCTAGTACTTAAAAATCATCCTTCAATGAATTTCTTGCCATCATGTATTGTTCTCTGTGACTAAATTGTACATGTTCCCAGAAGAACAAAAATTCACAGTTGCTTTGCTACCTGAGCACAGCTGTAGGACTCTTAATGTCTTTGCATGTTCTAGCATCTCTTGCTCAGTCTATGACTGTCCAAGCCTACTCAAGCTATGACCATAGGGGGAGAAAGAACAAACTGTTTTTAGATATTTCAGAGCATTACAACAGGAACAACATTTCCCTTTGTGCTCACCTAAGTTTTACATATTTTATTGAAGAACTATAGGTTCTGTCATAGTAAGTACGAAACAAAAGAAAACTTCATTTACATACCCCCAGGTGATTCTACAAGACTAATGATTCATAAAATATAAAAGTTAGGCACAATGGGTTAAAAAACTAGGACAGCTATGGCACTTTTATCAACAGGGTCTCTTGGCTATTCAGAAAGCATTCAGACTCAGCAAGGATGATCTTGTATGAAAGAGTAATGTGTGTTAGGAGTGTTTATGCTCCAATATTGTGGTTTTGTTTTGGGGAAATAAATAAAACACGTGGAAACATGACTGTTTATAAACTGGCAAGGGTAGAGAGCAGCACTTGATCCTATTATTCTCTTGATGGATAAATTTTTTAAAAATGAAAAAGAAATCTTCAGCTGAAACATATGCACCTTTATTCTGAGATATAATTATGCCAACAAATCCAAGGGGTGATGCTTGAATACATTTAAGGTTTAACAGAAAAGTTTATTAAGAGATACATTGCCAAGAACTGCAGGATAAGTGTGTTTGAAGCGAGGGGAATTATTTTGAGTGGGATTCACAGGTGTGTGTCTTTTACTACATTGCTATCTACGCACCCATTTGTATATTTTATAGCTCTATAATATCTGTTTATCTACACATTATATATTGTACAGACACATACCATATTTGGTCACTATGATCTTGTGAATATATGAAATAATTCATAGTACATTGAAAATTGTTTCATGAATGTATGTGATATTTTAGAACATTTAATATGATATCTATTTATGCACATCTGATGAAACATGCTTATTTCATATGGGTTTCATGTGAGTAAAATTTATCTGTCTTTCTTTCTCTCTCTCTCTCTCTATCTCTCTCTCCTTTCCCCTTTACCTTTCACAGTTTTTCCATCTATTTCTCAGGGTATTGTATTCATATAAATATCAGAAAGTGGGACTTTAGGGGAAAAAATGGACGCTGCCCAAAGCAGTAAGGCAAAAGTTCTTGTTATTGTGTGTGAACTGATCCCCTCCCTACCAATATCCTCCTTATCTAAATATAACCATTATAACTACAATGTCTTTTGTGCTCTATGTCTCAATACTATGTCATATAATCCCTCTGTCTCTCTGTCTCTGCCTCTCTCTCTCACACACACACAATAATTATCTTTCTGCAGCAATTGATTAAAAACTGATTTTGTTGCATGACCTGTTCTTACCTTTTACCCCTTCTTTATATACACTTCTAGTGGTTTTACACTCTCAAAGTGACATTGGCAGCATGGAGCCCTGCAGATTGTTGATGTAACCTCATTGTGCATCGTTCTCCCACTAACCCTCAAGGCCATTTTTAGCTTTTATTTAGTGAACAAAAACGAGCTATAAGGAAGGTTTAAGAATGGAAAGAAAGAGTGTGTGTGTGTGTGTGAGAGAGAGAGAGAGAGAGAGAGAGAG
>PVLD010033820.1:0-13271 GCA_004027595.1 Dinomys branickii
ACTATCTTATCTATAATTTGGTATTTCCTTTAATGTTTTTGTGTTAACTAATGTGAAGATAACTATGTAATACAACATCCAGTTCTAATTCCCTACTATATTCTGTATAACTTTGTATTTTCTGTATTGTTTATGGCTTTTCTGGTTCATATGTCTCCATTCTTTTGTCTTTAAAATAAAATTAAAAAAAAAAATAAATTGTACTTTGTAGCCTCAAAATTTCTTTTTATTTCCTGCTTGTGGTTTTTATATCTTTATATTTACATTTTAGGTTTTTTTAAAAACATGTTATTGACCTTTTTTGAACATCTTGAAGGCAGTCTAAATTCTTCTGTCTAATAGATTTACCATTTGGTCTTTCTCAAGAATGTTTTTGTTGAGTCATTTTCTTCCCTTTAAACAGATCATACTTTCCTTTTTCTTTATTTGTGTTTTTGGAATTGTTGTTGATGCTGAAATCTGGATACTTGAATCATATAACATGGTAGCTTAGAAAACCAGATTTTCCCATTTCTCTTGGATGTGTTTGTTAGATGATTATTATCAGTTACCTCTGCCCTGAAATATCAGTATAAGATGTAAATGTGAGCTTTTCTCAAGTCTATTTTGATCCTGTTCTTTTCCCTGGAGTGCTCAGTGGCTTTCTAGATTTCCTGTATATATGGTTGCCTTTGAATATCCTAACTTTTAAATACCTGGCTTCCAAAGTTGAAAAAGAAAAATATGAATAGGAAAGGGGCTGTGGTCTTTTAAATCCTCTCAAGCTTCTTTATTCAGAGGATATTGCAACTGTGGCCATAGGGGCTATAACAGTGTGTCCCCACCTCTGTGTCTGTGTATCTGCAACCAGAGGTAACAATTCACAATCAGCACACAAATACTTGAAGGACAAAGCCCTATTGTACACCTTGGCTACAGTGAGCTGTGTAAGCTGCTGTGGGAATAGAGGGGTGATTGCTACCTTGAGCTGACAGCTAGCAGCATAGGTAACTACCATCAATTAAATATGAAATAGTCTGAAATTAATAGACATTCACCATTTAGAACTTTCCTTGGAAGTTGTAAGCCTTCAAATAAACTCAAAAGTTTATGTGTGAGATAACATCTCCTTGCGGCATACTTCGCATTTACCTAGTGATTGATGATGTTTTCTGTTTTTATTTGCATATTTTATTTGGAAAAATGTCTTGTCTAGGCTTTTGGTGATTTTTTAAATTGTGCTGTTTGTTTTCTTGTTATTGACTATTGAAAGTTCTTTATAAATATGAATATAAATTACTTATCAGATATAATTTTTGCAAATATTATTTCTCAGCTTCACATTTCATTGTATCTTTCAAAAAGAATTCTTTTGTTTGACAAATTTTTTCATCGATACATTATTTTATAGGCAGCAATTATCTCCTAACACAAAATCACAACTGTTTCTTACCCTATTGTTTTTTCTAAAGATATGTAGTTTAGGTTTTGCATTTAAGTTTGCAATTCATTTGGAGTTTTTACTATTCCAAGCCTGTTGAATTTCCAAGGTAAATATTAGAATCAGTTGATCATTTTTAATAAACATTGAGCCAGGCATGATGGCACATGCCTGTAATCCTACCTACTCAGGAGGCTGAGGCAGGAGGATTGCAAGTTCAAGGCCAGCCTGACAACTTAGGGAGAACTTACCTCAAAAGAAAAAAAATTAAAGGGCTGAGGATGTATCTCAGTGGCACAGCAGTTGGTTAGCATGTGAAAACCTTAGGTTCTGTCCCTAGTAGCCCTCCAGCAAAATAACCATCTCGTGCTGAGATAATATTGAGACTGCACTTGAGTGTGGAGAACCATGTAAGAAGAACTAATGTCTCCACAATATCAAGATTTCTCAAGAGGTTAATGTAGCTCTTCATTTCATTAATAGCTTTTAATGTTTCTTTCAGCAATTATTTCTAGATTTACCAATAAGTTCTTCATAATTTTTGTCAAATTTACCTCCTGGTGACTATCCTAAGCATATTAGTTTTTAATTCAATTCAATACCTATTGCTAGCATGTAGATATACAATTAATTTTGTATATTTTTCTCAACATCTTGCTAAGTAGTTGTATGAGTTTTTTTATACCTTCCATCAGTTTTTATACATAAGCATGTCTGAAAATTATGACTGGTTTCCTTTGTTGTTAACTTATTTTGTCACTGTCTGTTCTTCCCCACCCCTCCTCCCCCAGCCCCCTGCTTCCTTGTTGTGCTGCCGAGAGCCTGCAGGACTTTGCTGCACAGACTGGTAAGACAGACCTCCACCAGGTGCCCTGGCCCTGACTGGGAACACCCTGCCTTCCCTGCTCCTTGTCAGTCTTTCACCAGCTGCAGGTTCCTTGTCACATCTGTTACATAGCCAGAGTCCCCTCCCTCCCTTGCACACTGAGTTCTGTCATTAGGAAAGCTTACTGGAGTTTGTCAAATATATTTGATAAGTCCTTCAAAATTATCATATACTTCTTTTCCATTGGTATGATGAATTAGATTAATCAATTTTTGAATGCTAAATCAACTATGTAATTCTTGGGAAACACAATATTTGGTCATATTGTATTACACTTTTTATATTTCATTGACTTTGGTCTGCTGAAATTGCTAAAGTCATTAGTGACCTGTTAAAGTTGTTAGTGTTTCAAATTCCTGAATCCTGTCTTCTCCGGTGTTGATACCATCAGGCATATTTTTAATCTATTCAAGTTTATTGGCATCTTTAAAGATGTATTTTGTGATTCAACTTCACACACTAGCCTTACTTCCTGCCACCTGTCCCCCCTGGAGCACATTTCCTTTCCCCATTGTGGGCTGTGTTATTGGCCTCTGCAAGCACAAGCACAGGCTGTCTCTGATCCTTGCTGAAGATTCTCTGCCCACCCCTGGCCCTTTCCTCACTCAGCACCCCAGGCTCCTACCCCATTACCTGGACTCGGGAGACAGTCTGAGGCCACTGGTGTCCCTCCTGGGTGGGAGCACTGGAGTCTCGGGCTCAGGGCATCACCTCATTTCGGTTATCTTGTCTGTTTGATTAGTTGTTCTGGGATTGGGGATAGATTGATTTCCTGTTACTCTACCTTAGTTTTTTGTAAGTCTCCTTAAAGGTAAAAAGAACCCTACATTTAGTCATACTGGAAACCCTGTTTTTATTCTAATATATTTAAACACATCATCTTCATTTTCCTATGCATTCATTCTTACCATGTTCCCAGAGTGATAATCTGACTTCTTTTCCTCATCTTTGCATCTTTTCTTTTTTCTTTTTTCTTGCACTTCCTAGAAATCCAGAATGGCATATATAAATCCTGAAAATGAGCGTTCTTGTCATATGCATTATTTTAAGTTAATACTTCTACTGTTCCACCAGTAAATATGTTTATAGTAGATTGTAGTACATAACCTTTATGACTAAACTTTTATTTTCCTTACTTGCCAGATGTTAATCATTGATTTGTTGTTATTAAATATTTGTTTTATAATTATTGACTCAATCATCTTGTCTCTATCAAACTGCTAAGAGAGTGAATGCATTGATGTGATTTTTGTTTGTTTTCTCTTTGTTTATTTGGTGCTTGGGATTGAACCCAGGGCCTTGGAAGGCTATGAATGTGCTCTACTACTGAGCTACACCCAAATCTCATTAGTATCTTTTCTAATGTTATGTCAATTTAGCCACAAAAGATTCTTTTTAAATTAATTCTGGATTCATTTAGGCAATGTTTTGTCTGGTATGAGTAATGGAATCTTATAATTTTCTTCTCATTCTGTCTTTATTAAGTGTCAAGGAATTTTAGCCTTACAAATTGAGGTAAAAGTGTTTTTTTCTTTAATTTTTAGAAGAGTTTTTAATTGGAATTATCTGCTCCACGAAAGTTTTATAAAACTTACTTCTAAAACCATTAAAGCCTAATCTTTTCTCACAGAATGTTTATAACTACTCATCAATTTACTGAACAGTTGTATTGCTGCTCAATCTTTCTGAGCCTTGCTAAATTATATTTTTAAATATGTGTCAAAGTGCTCAAATTTATTGACATAACTGATCACAGTATTATCATTTCAAAAACATTACTATTCCATTTGTAATAATGCCTCCTTTTTATCTTGATCAATCCATCAGAAGAAAAAATCAGTTTGACCTTTCAAAAGACAACTCTTAACATAATAGATTCTATTATATCATTTCCACTTAAGAAATGTTTACTTTTATCCTAATCATTTTTCTCTTTCACTTTGATTTTAATTTTTCATGTACGGTCTTAGTAAGTTGAATGCTTAACTTATGTCATTTATTTTTCTAAATTTATTTTCCTAAGAAATACATTCAATTTTATATTTCATTTTAAAATATATATAATTGCATCCCAAGAGTTTTTATAGCAGCATCTTCAGTATCATTTAAGTCAAAATGTTTTCATTTCCATTATGGTTTTTTGTTTGAATTTTATATTATTATAAATATGTTTTAAATTCTAAATAAATGAAGGTGATAATTATTTTATTGATTTGTAAATTAATTGAAAGATATTGTTCAATGATTCAACCCTGCAATTTACTGCGACTATGATTTAATGTTTGATTGTGTCTATAATGTTCTAATTGTGTGCGAATAATGTACAATGCATACCTTTACTCATAAGAGTCTATGTTTGTTATATCAAACTTAATATTATGTTGTTTTGTTGCAGAAAACAGACCAAACACAAGAAAAACAGCACTGAGAAGGTCTAGGAGGCAGCTTATTACACCAATGGGCTCCTGGTTAGAATCGTTCCTAAAGAGTCAAGCCTTGCCTGGTAGGGCTTCTGGGCTTTGAAAGGGAAAGTGAGGGGGAAGGTGCCTAGGCAGATTTAGTGCACTTGATTGGTGGGTTGGGTGACATCATGGGCTGCTGCAGGAGTTTAAACATTTTAGGTTACATCACAAGGCCATCAGTTATAGAAAGCATGGGTTACTTAGAGGAAGCAACATCCTGTTACATTTTAAGTTAATTGCAAAGTCATAAGTTACACAAAGGCAGCAAAGACAGGGGTTTACTGAAAGGGAGAAGTGTTCTGTTATTGGGCCTGCCAGACAAGTCTGCCTGGTCTTGGTGGGCATCCTGGGTAAGTTTATTTAAAATTTAAATTCTTTCCTTCAGTTTAAATCTAAATCCCTATTAATCATTTTGTTTTCTTATTTATACTTGTTGAAGGAATTTTGAGATTCTCCATTGTTTCATCAACTAGTCTATTTTTCCATATAATTCTCACAATTTTTGCTTTGAGCAGGTGCATTCAAATTTTTTTTTTTAATTTTATCTTTAAAATAAAAGAACCCAGAATAACACAGAAACAATACAGAAAATACCAAGTTATAGAGAAGGTAGTAGGGAATTGGCACTGGATACTGTATAACATAATGTTATCTTCTTATTTGTTATAACAAAATCAATAAAGGAAATACCGAATTACAGAGGAGACAATAGGGAATCATCACTGGATGCTGTACTACATAGTGTTGTCTTTGCATTTGTAAGCACAAAAACAATAAAGGAAATACCAGATTACAGAGAAAATAGTAGGGGTTACCACTGGATGTTGTATTACATAATGTTATCTTTGTTTTTATTACTCAGTTATATAGATGATGGCTCGTTCAATTAATCAATTTTCTCCACTTCACCACCATTGTTCTACCACCCTGTCAGTGATCTTCCCACTGGTAATAACTGCACTTTTGGTTTATATACTCCCTTATGCTCTTACATTGGGCAGAGACTTGGCTGCTTCTAAATATGCTGTATATTACTTGGGTGTACACAAATTACTATGGCAGGAAGTGGAGAAGCACCCTTTGGCAAGCCCTCACAGCCATCGAGTGTCCAGTAAGGTAGGCAGGGTTACATAGCGAGCTGCCAGACTCTATCAGCACATCCATGTCTGTAGGCTCAGGTGAGTCTTCAGGGCCTTCCTGGGAGCCAGACAAAGTTCCTGGCATGCCCTGGGGGCCGAGTGGAGCTCCAGGGTTGGGGCGGAGTGCCTGGCATGCTCTGGGGGCCGGGAAGAGTTCCGGGGGCGGGGTGGAGACCTGGCATGCTCCGGGGGCTGGGCAGAGCACCTGGCATGCATTCAAATTTAGAATTGGCCTTATCTCCCAACAAATGAAATTTCTTATCATTGTGAGTGGTCTTCTATATTCCAAAATAATGTTACCTGTCTTGGTAGCTTTTACATGTGTATTTTATTAACTATATAGAGTTGAACCTTGTTATTTAATGTGGTAATCTCTATATTTTAACAGAGATTTTAGTCTCTCTAAATTATTTAGTCAGCTTTGTTTCTGCCAATTTCTTTTAAGTTTTGTTTTCCTGATTTTTCTGTATGTCTTGGTTTACTTCTTTGTAGTAATTGAAGGGCATATTTGTACTCGGAGTGCTCTCTTCTGGGGTACCAAATAAAAATCACATATGTCTATGGTGTACAACATGGATGTTTTGAAATATGTAAACACTGTGGAATGGCTACATGGAGATAATTCATATATGTATTTCCTCAAATACTTACATCAATTTTTAAAGTGATAAGTCAATGCTTAAAATCAATTCTCTTAGAGATTTTCAAATATAATACATTGTTCTAATGACTGTCAGTAGGTTGTACAACTGATCTTTCCAATATATTCTTCTGAACAGAAATTTTGTAACCTGGGACCAATGTTCCCCAACGCCAACCATCTACTAGTACAGTTAGACAATGGAGCTGAGCAAGTCTCTCCCTCTCCTCCATTTAATTCTAAACCACAGTCTATGGTGAGTCCTGCTTCCATGGCCTTAAGAGAGGTAGAAAGTAAAATAACAGAAGCACAGGAGATTTCTGACTCTATAGAGAGAGCACATGCATTGGATCTGCCAGCTTGACCTGTGGTCACCTTCACGCTACCCCACTTCATCGAGGTTCCTGCATGTAATTATGATCAGAGTAAATCTGGGGCAAGTGTGCATATGGAGGCCCTCTTAGATGACTCAGTGTGCCAGGCATGCCTGTCAATCACACCCAGTGACTCAGGGAGGCACCTGGCCTAGGTGCAAACCCTTTACATTCCGGAAGCCTGATTTATCCATGAGCTGTTGCTGTTGCTGTTTCCATGTACTATGGCCTGTGTGCAGAGCCTTTCCTTTTCAGTTACCCTGCATCTCCTGTCTGTGCCTTCTCTTTTGTCAGCATACATTTGCCCTGAGCACAACTTCCTGTTCAATAAATGTGGCCACTCGCCCCTTGCTACTCCCTATCAGACACAACAGCCTGCATTATTGAGGCCCATTCCATGACAACAATACTCTTTGCTTTTTACAGATCAACTTTTTTAGATACTACCTATTAGTCAGATTATGTAGTATTTGTCAGTCTGTGTCTGGGTTATTTCACTTGAAATAATGCCTTTCTAGCTCATGTTGTTCAAATGACAGACGTTTCTATTTTTTAAGATTGATGGTATGTGTGTGTATACACACCACATGTTCTTTCTCCATTATCTGCTGGTGGGCACTTCAGTTAATTATGTATCTTGGTTATTGTGAAAAATATTGCAGTGGACATGAGTGCAGACATCTGTTTGATATATTGATCTCATAGGATCCGGCAATCACAAAACCTGGTATGCATCTAGCGGTAAGTTGAGCTTGTTACTATTGCACTTTAGATAGTCTAGGCTTCGAAGGTAAAACTCTTATGCTTTTTATACTGGATACACTGTTGCAATTTTCTAGCACTATTCAAGGGCTTTTAACAGATAGCCTATAGTTGGCAAAATAATGCCTACCCTCATCCACAAAATGATCAGCTCAGCAAGCCTATGAATATTATGAATACATGCAGCAAACACCAGAGATCCTAAATGGATGGATTTAAGGTCCACAACAGAAGAAAATGTCAGTACTCTGCTTTCAACAAAGGACAGAACAAGAGAGAATATCCACAAAGGAAAGGATGTCGTGCCCAACAGAATGTACCCTACCTCCACCCAATAGCATTAGAATGTTTGTTACTCTCAACTCCCCATGGCCCATGCTCCAGGACAGACTATACACTAAAGCCTAAAAGCAGTCTCAATACATTTCAAAGGGTTAACCATACATACCTTCTATTCTGATAACAAGTGAAATAAATTAAAATGGAATTACAGAAGGGAAATGGGAAAATCCACAAATACATAGAAATTAAACAACACCCTTAACCAGTAAATCAAAAAAGTCAGTGAAAATTAACAAATACTTTGAGATAAATGAAAATAAAAATACAACACATCAGAACTTACAAGATGTAGTAAAATAAACCCTCAGTAATATGCCCAAATAATTTTATACAGGTATAAGGATACATTCATTGTGGGGATGGTACTTTTTGCCACAAATAGAATTGGGAAATCTGGACATGCACATACAGAAAAATTTAACTGAGCCCTTACATTATACTATCTACAAAAATCAACTCAAAAATCAATTCAAAGTGAATCAAATATGAATATGTAAGAGCTAAAACTGTAACAACTGAGCAGAAAATATTGGAGGAAAGCTACATACTAGTCAGCTTGGCAATGATTTCTTGGATACAACAAAAGCAGAGGAAACAAAAGAAAAACTAGATAAACTGGACTACATCAAAATTTAAACCTTTTGTGTATCAAATGACAAAATTAACAAAAGGAAATGACAGGTTTTTGAATGGGAGAAATATTTGAAAATTACATATCTGATTAAAAAGTAGGTAAGATCCAGAATATGTAAGGAAATAGTACAACTCAATAACAAAACTCCATTAAAGTGAACAAAAACAGCAGTGATAATGTTCAAAGGGCACACCTCCTCTGGACACCTATTTATAGCACACTGACTATAGTTACTAACAATACATTGTATCACTGAAATTTGCCCCCTAGAGTAATTCTCAAATGTTCTCACCACAAAAGTAAAAAGCCTATGAGGTGATAGATATGTTAATTAGAATCATTTCACAATGTAGAAAGGCTGATTAAAATATAATGAAAGTTTAAATTTTAAAAGTTTATTATACAGTACTTCCGGGAAGATGGCGACCAGGTGAGCGGCAGAGGGAAACTCTCCCAGAGACTGATTTTTCGCGCGTGGGTGCCAGGTCCATGGCTGTGAAATTCCAACTGAACGTGTTGCTCTGAGCTGCCTGAGCATTAACAGGTCAGCTGGATATGCTGCGGTGAGAAGTGGGCGGGCTCTGAGAGCTGGGCGCCAGAGGCAATCGGCACTGCGCGTGGGACATGGCTCAGCTGACTCCGCCTACCACCAAGTGCGATCGTGGCGGGACAGAACCTCCCATCTCCCGAACCTGAATGGCGCGCAGGCAGCTGCAACCAGGAATTTTTGGAGGCGGTGGAGCAGAGCAAACTCGGAGAACACGCTCCTTGGGCAGACTGCCCTGATCCATGCAACGGACCGGGATCCTTCTCAGAGACCAGGCCCACAAGCTGGTGCCATCCTCGGCCGGAGAGCAGGCACTGCGGCGGCTTCGGTCAGTGGCTCCTGCGAGAACGCCAAGGAGGTGGAGAAGCGCCGGGGACTGCCGGGAACTCCTGCCGGCACGGATCTTGGAACGAGTGAGCACTGCAGAAGGATTTCTCAGTCGGGAAGAAGCTCGACCCAGGGAGACACACCTGAGCGGCATTCCTGCTTGCACGATCCCAGGGTGAGTTGATTGGGAGCCCTGACTGGTTTTTTTGAGTCGGGGAGAAGCTCCGCCCAGTGAGGGACATTCGAGCAGATCTACTGACTGCACAGACCCCAGGACAGAAGAGCTGGCTGGGGACCCCGATGGGATTTTTGAGTGGGGGAGAAGCTCCACCCAGGGAGGAACACCTGAGAGGCCCCCTGCCTGGAAGGTCCCTGGGGCGGGGAGCAGTTTATGTGCCCCAGCCAGGTCTTGGGGTAGGGAGTAGAAGCAGAACTCTCAGCAGACAGCTTAAGTAATATTCTCCCAAAGAGAAGGAGTCACTGGAACAGCCTCTGCAGCAGACCTCCGCCTGCTGAACTGCCTGGGGAATTTATAGCTCAATATTTTGAATCTGATTCCCAAAAATGGGAAAACAGGAAAAAAATGCAGTCTCAGAACTCAAACCCACCCAGAACAAGTTCTAACTGTTAGGATACATGGGAACCAGGAAGCCACATACCTTCAAGTTATGAAACGATTGTATCCGAAATGAAAAAACTCCAACAGGCCATAAAAGAGCTTAAAGCAGAAATAAGCCACATACCTGCAATGATCTCTCAGACAAAAAACGAACTGAAAACAATAATGGAAGAAATGTTCTGTACACATAGAGAAGAAATAGATAAAAGATTAGAAGAAAATAGGAAACAAATGGAAACCTTACAAGAGCAATTTAGGAATGAATTACCAAGAATGAAACAGCTCCAAAGAGAATGCCAGCATTTGAAAACTTACACTGAAAGCTTGCAAAACCACTTAAATGAAACTGAAGATAGAATTTCAGAACTTGAAGACAGCATGGCAGCTTATGAGTGAGAAAGGAAGGATCTCATAAAATCATCAAAGACAAAAGAAAAATTAATCCAACAGGTCCAAGATGAGGCCAAATGTAATAATATTCGAGTAATAGGAGTGAGTGAAACAGCAGGAGACCACACAAACAATATAAAAAGAATATTTAGTGAAATAATAGCAGAAAATTTCCCAAACAAGGTAAAAGATACTGAAGTTCAGTTAATTGAGCCAAATAGAACACCAATGATATATAATCCAAAGAAAAACACACAGAGACATATAATAGTCAAGATCCCAGATAACCAGCAAAAGAACACAATATTAAAAGCTGCCAGAGAAATGAAACAGACACCTATAAAGAAAAGCCCATCAGAATCACAGCAGATTTCTCAACGGAAACCATGAAAGTGAGAAGAGCTTGGAGCGAGATACTACAGATTCTAAGACAAAACAACTTCCAACCCAGACTGATGTATCCTGCAAAACTATCCCTCAAATTCAATGGAGAAATAAAATATTTCCATGACAAAGAACAACTGAAGAACTTCATGAATGCCAAAAAAGCATTGAAGCAGCACTAAAAGATATTCTGGACAGAGAAAAAAGAGACCACAATCCTAAGAACAACAATAGAAATGACTCCCTAAACAGAACAAGCAAGCAAACAGTCAGCAAAAGAAGGAAAAAACAACAAGTAAATAACATGACTAGAATAAGCCAACATATAACCATGATAACCATTCATGTAAATGGCCTCAATTCTAAAGTCAAAAGGAAAAGATTGGAAGACTGGATTAAGGAACACAATCGAACGATATGCTGTATAAAGGAAACACATTTTACTCAAAAGGAAATCCACTAATTGAAAGTTAAAGGTTGGAAAACAATTCTCCATGCAACAGGTCCCCAGAAAAAAGCAGGGGTAGCTATTATGTTTGCAAACAATGTAAACCTGAAACCAAAAACAATCAAAACAGATAAAGAAGGGCATTACATACTAGTTAGGGGAAAGCTGCAAGAGGAAGAGGTAACAATCCTAAACATTTATGCACCAAACCATGGAGCACCTAACTTTACAAGTCGAATCTTAACAGACGTAAAAAATCAAAGAACTAATAACACTATTGTAATAGGGGACCTAAACATCCCTCTGACGCAAAAAGACAGGTCAACCGGACAGAAACTCAGCAAAGAAATAACAGACCTGAACCAAAAGTGTGAACAGATGGACTTAGTAGATGTATACAGAGTGTTCCACCCCACAACATCAGAATACACATTATTCTCAGCTGCACATGGGTCTTTCTCTAAAATAGACCACATTCTAGCCCATAGAGCATATCTACCTAAATGCAAAAGAATTGAAATTATCCCATGCATATTATTGGACCACAGTGCAATGAAATTGGAAATTAATGACAAAGAGAACTCCAAAAACCACATAAACACTTGGAAATTAGACAACAACCTACTGAGTAACCAATGGGTCACACAAGAAGTTAAAGAAGAAATTAAAAATTACCTACAAATAAATGAAAACACAAGTACAACCTACCAGAATCTGCGAGATGCAATGAAAGCAGTCCTCAGAGGTAAATTTATAGCAATGAACTCATATACAAAGAAAATAGAAAGAGACCAAATAAATAACCCAATGTTACACCTCAAACTCTTAGAAAAAGAGCAACAAGCCAAACCAAGAGCCCAAAGAAGGGAGGAGATTATAAAACTCAGGGCAGAAATTAATGCAATTGAGATGAAGAAAACTCTACAAAAAATTACTGAATCAAAGAGTTGGTTCTTCGAAAGAGTAAATAAAATTGATAAACCCCTAGCCAACCTTATCAAAAAAACAAGGGAAAGATCTCAAATTCATGCAATAAGGAATGAAAAGGAGGAAGTCACTACAGATCCAAAAGAAATACAAAAGATCATTAATACCTACTTTGAAAATCTGTATTCCCATAGGATATAAAATACAGAAGAAATGGACACATTCCTGGAAAGGTAAAAATTGCCAAAATTGAATCAGGAAGACGTAAAAATCCTGAACAACCCAATATCAATTAATGAGATTGAAAACATTATTAATAACTTACCAACAAAGAAAAGCCCAGGCCCTGATGGATTCACAGCAGAATTCTATAAAACATTTAGAGAAGATCTAATGCCAACACTCCTCAAACTCTTCAATGAAATCGAAAAGGAAGCAACTCTCCCCAACACATTTCTGGAAGCAAGTATTATACTGATACTAAAACCAGAGAGGGACCCAACCAAGAAAGAGAGCTACAGGCCAATCTCGCTAGTGAACATAGATGCAAAGATACACAACAAAATATTGACAAATAGATTACAGCGAATCATAAGGAAAATTATACACCACGACCAGGTAGGATTCATTCCAGGAATGCAGGGATGGTTCAATATTCGCAAATCAATTAATGTAATACACTATATTAATACAGTCAAAGACAAAAACCACCTGATCTTCTCAATAGATGAAGAAAAGGCTTTTGATAAAGTCCAACATGCATTCAAGTTGAAAACCTTAGACAAAATAGGAATAGATGGCCTCTACCTCAATCTGATCAAAGCCATCTACAACAAACCAACAGCCAACATCATACTAAATGGACATAAACTGAAAACTTTCACTTTAAAGTCAGGAACAAGACAAGGATGTCCATTGTCACCACTCCTATTCAACATAGTTCTGGAAGCACTAGCCAGAGCAATCAGAC
>PVLD010033821.1:0-13264 GCA_004027595.1 Dinomys branickii
AAAAAAAAAAAAAGGAAAAAAAAAATAAAAAAAATAAAAGATATTAGAGAAAGAAACAGATCACCTATAAAGGAAAGCCCATCAGAATCACAGCAGACTTCTCAACACAGACCCTCAAGTCAAGAAGAGTTTGAAGTATTTCAAGTTCTGAAAGAAAACAACTTCCAGCCCAGATTGATATACCCTGCAAAATGATCTTTTAAAATTAACAGAGAAATAAGATACTTCCATGACAAAGAGCAACTGAAGAGACTTATGAACACCAAACCAATGCTACAAAAGTTCTAAAAGATATTCTAGACAGAGATAAAAATGATCACAATTCTAGGAACAACAACAGAAAGAAACCACCAGGCAGAGCAAGCAATTAAACAGAAGGGAAAGGTAAGGAACCAACACCAGAAAAATACCATGACTAAGATAACCCAATACATATTGGTTATAACCATCAGTGTAAATGGACTCAATTCACCAATCAAAAGGTACAGACTGACAGAGTGGATCAAGAAACAAGATCCAACATATGCTGCATACCAGAAACACATTTAATGCAAAAAGAAATTCATAGACTGAAAATCAAAGGATGGAAAACAATCTTCCACACAACAGGAACCCAGAAAAAAGCAGGGGTAGCAATTATTTTTGCAGACAATGTCAACTTCAAACCAAGAATGATCAAAAGGGATAAAGAAGGTCACTACATACTTGTTAGGGGGAAACTTCAAGAGGAAGAGATAACAATCATAAATATGTATGCACCAAATCAGCAGCACCCAACTCTATAAGACAATTATTAATAGACATGAAAACTCAAATAAGCAATAACACAATTATAATAGGAGACCTCAATATCCCATTGTCATAAAGAGATAGATCAACTAGACAAAAATCAGCAAAGTAGTAACAGAACTGAACCAAACTTGTGAACAAATGGACTTAGTAGATGTTTTAGACTGTTCCACCCATCATAATCAGAATACACATTCTTCTCAGCTGCACATGGAACATTCTCTAAAATAGACCATAAACTAGCCCACACAACATGCTTAAGTAAATGCAAAGGAATTGAAATTATCCCATGCATAATATCTGACCACAAGGCAATGAAATCAAAAATTGATGGCAAAAACCTGCAAAAACTCCATAAACACACGGAAATTAAATAATACCCTCCTAAACAACCAATGGGTCACAGATGAACTAAAGGAAGAAATTAAACAACATCTACAGTGAAATGACAGTGCAAGTACAACGTATTGGAACCTATGGGATGCAATGAAACCAGTCCTAAGAGTGAAATTTATAGCAGTGAATACTCACATCAGGAAAACAACAAGCACAAACAATTTAATTTTACACCTCAAGCTTCTAGAAAAAGAAGGGTAAGACAAACCCAAAACCCATAGAAGGGAGGAAATCATAACAATCAGAGCAAAAATTAACACAATGGAAAACAAAAAAATTAATGAATCAAGTTGGTTCTTTGAGAAAATAAATAAAATTAATAAACCCTTAGCCAACTTTATCAAAAAAGAAATTCATGCATTGAGAAATGATAAGGGTAAAGTCACAACAGATCCTGTGGAAATTCAGAAGATCATCAATGAATACTTCGAAAATCTTTACTCTGACAGAATGGAAACCACAGAAGAAATAGACAGATTCCTAGCTAGATATGAATTACCAAAGCTGAATCAAGAAGATATAAAAATTCAGAATAACCCAATATCAATTAATGAGATTGAATATGTAATTAAACTTGCCAACAAGAAAAGCTCAGGTCCCGATGGATTCACTGCTGAATTCCACAAGAAATTTAGAGAAGATCTAATGCCGATACTCATCAAATTATAATGAAATTGAAAACGAAGTAGTACTCCATAACTCTTTCCTGCAGGTAAGTATTATCCTGATACCAAAACCAGAGAAAGATACAACCAAAAAAGGGAACTATAGGCCAATCTCCCTAATGAACATAGATGCAGAAATCCTAAATAAGATACTAGCAAACACAATTCAACAAATCTTCAAGATTACACAGCATGACTGTCTTGGTTACTTTTCTTTCGTTGCTGAGACAAAATACCCAACACCCAAAATGAAGGAAGGAAGGGTTTACTTAGCTGACAGTTTGTGGAGGTTCCAATCCATACTTGGCTGGTTCTGAGGCAGAGGGCAAGCGTTCATGGCGGCAGAGACAGCAAAAACAACCAGCAAAATGGAGGAATGGCTGCAAGCAGCTTACTTCCTTCCCTTACTTTGTAAACAGGCTACCCCCACCGAGGGGGTGTGTAGCTCTCACATAATCTCCATGCCCTCCTCTTCCACAGGCTCAGGATGTGTACAAATAAGCACCTTGGTCTCCTGCTGAGTCACTCAGCCAAACTTCTGGACATCCCAAGTTGACACAATGTATCAACCATAACAATGACCAAGTGAGATTTATCCCAGGAAAGTAGGCATGGTTCAACATATGCAAATCAATAAATGTAATACACCATATCAACAGAACTAGAGAAAAAAATCACATGATCATCTCAATAGATGCAGGAAAAGCTTTTGATAAAAGTCCAGCATGCATTCATGATAAAAAAAAACTCTACAGAAAATTGAAATAGATGGTCTTTATCTGAATCTGATAAAAGCCACCTATGACAAACCAATGGCCAGCATCATACTAAATGAACAAAAACTGAAAGCTTTCACTCTAAAATCAGGAACAAGACAAGGATGTCCGCCATCACCACTCCTATTCTACATAGTTCTGGAAACATTAGCCAGAGCAAATAGACAGGAGAGAGAAATAAAAGGAATAAGGATAGAGACGGAAGAAGTGAAATTATCATTATTCTCAGATGACAAGATACTCTACATAGAAGACCCCAAAAACTTCACCAAAAGACTCATAAAGTTAATAACCAATTTCAGTTTCAGGGCCAAATACAAAGTCAATACTCAAAAATCAATAGCATTCTTGTACACAAACAACAAAAAGACTGGGAGAGAAATTACAGAAACCACACCCTTCACAATAGCATCCAAAAAAATGAAATACTTAGGAACTAATCTAACAAAGGAACTAAAGGAGTTACACATTGAAAATACAGCATTCTGAAAAAGGAGATTAAAGAGGATATCAGAAAATGGAAAGATACCCTTTGCTCATAGATAGGAAGAATCAGCATTGGAAAATGGCCATACTTCCAAAATTGTTATACAGATTTAATGCAATCCCATTCAAAACACCATTATCATACCCCGCAGAAGTATAGAAAATACTCCTAAAATTCATCTGGAACTAGAAGAGACCTAGAATAGCAAACTCAATCCTGGGCAACAAAGACAAGTCAGGAGGCATTACAATCCCTGACTTGAAATTATACTACAAAGCTACTATGATAAAATCAGCATGGCACTGGCAAAAATACAGACCTGAAGACTAGTGGAACAGATTAGAAGATCCAGACACAACTCCAAACACACTCAGATGTGTTATCTCAGCCACCTTATCTTTGATAAAGTGGCCAAACATGTTCACTGGAAGAAAGACAGCCTCTTTAACGAATGGTGCTGGAAAAACTGGCTTTCCACATGCCAAAGACTAAAACTAGAGCCATCATGCACTAAACTAAAGTCAAAATGGATCAAAGATTTAAAGCATAAAGACTAAATCTACTGGAAGAGAAAGTAGGTCCAAATTTTGAAGACATAATGGTAGGCACAGCTTTCATGAACAAAACCCAAACTGCATGGGAAACACTCCAAAGACTCAACAACTGGGATCTCATCCTATTAAAGTTTTTGTGCTTCAAACAAAATCACCAACAGAGAAATCACCACAGAGGGGGAAAACATTCTAGCTAATTGTCTCTCATTTTAGCTCACTGCTCCTGCTGTCTGCAAATGCACACAGCCACTGACTGGTAGGGGGCAAGATAAGGAAGAGAATTAAAACCAATTAGCTTAGCTCCTGAGTAGCAGCTAATACCTGTGCACATGTGAGGGGCAGAGCATAGCTTTCTGCTCATGTGTGGAGGCCAGAATGTGGGAAGCCTGTCTGTGGGAAGGCTGCATGTTCAGGCAGAGCTTGGAGTTTGTCTCTGTTGCTTCTGTCCTTCATCCCCACTCTGCACAGGACTTATATCTAAAACATATAATGAACTGAAAAAAATTAGATCCCCCTAAATTCAAAGATCCAATCCAAAAATGGAGATCTGAGATGAACACATACTTCTCAGATGAAGAAATACAAATGGCAAAGAAATACATGAAAAACTGTTCAACATCATTGGTCATTCAAGAGATGCAAATTAAAACAACACTGAGATTCCATCTCACCCAGAAAGAATAGCTGCCATCAAGAATTCAATCAACACCAAAGCTGGAGGGGCCATGGGGAAAAAGGAACCCTTCTCCACTGTTGGTGGCAATGTAGACTGGTGCAGCCACTTTGGAAATCAGTGTAGGGATTCCTCAAAAAATTAGGATTAGAGGCCCCATTTAACCCAGCCATTCCCCTTCTGGATATTTTCCCAGAAAAATTAAAAACACCATACCACAGCAATACATGTGCACCCATGTTTATAGCCGCACAATTTGTCATAGCAAAATTTTGGAAACAACCCAAATGCCCATCAGTTGAGGAATGGATAAGAAAAATGTGGTATTTTTAATACAATGAAATATTACTCAGCTATAAAGAAAGATAAATTTGAGGCTTTTATAGGTAAATGAATGCAACTAAAGACCATACTCATAAGGGAAATAAATCATACCTGCACATGTAAACACCATATTGTCTGCCTAGTGTAAAAACCTAAAAAACACTGCTTAATAGGAAAGAACAACTGGGATGAGAGAAAAGAGAAAAGAGAAAAGAAAGAAAGAAGGGGAAATATATATATATATATATATATATATATACACACACACACATACAAGATAGCTAAAGTAATGATAGTACTAAGTTCTATTGATTTATTGAAAGGAAAAAATAATGTTTGATCAATCTTGCATGCCTATGGGGCTGGGGATATAGCTCAGTGGAATAAGCACCTGCCTAGCAAGCGCAGGGTCCTGAGTTCGATCCCCAGTACCGCCAAAAAAAAAAAAAAAAAGATTAAAAATCTTGCATGCCTATATCTGGTAATCTGAGCAACTACTTTGAATATAACAATAAATAATACAACAACCATTGTAGATTTCCTACCATCTTGTTTTGAAATTCTGTATCGTTTTTTATAGTTTTTGTGTTGTTTGTTTTTGTTTTCTTGTAATTTTATTTTTGTTCTTTCCTCTTTAAAAGAAAAAAACAAATTGTGCTGCTATAAACATGGGTGCACATATATCAATGTGGTAGATGTTTTTCATTCTTCTGCGAACATACCCAGAAGTAGAATAGCTCAGTAGAATGGGACCTCTAATTCTAGTTTTCTGAGGAATCCTCAAACTGATTTCCACAATGGTCATACAACTCTGCACTCCCACCAGTGATGGAGAAGGATTTTTTCCCCACAGTCCCTCTAGCATTTGTTATTGGTTGACTTCTTGATGATAGCCATTCTTTCCGGGATGAAAGGAAATCTCAGTGTTGTTTTAATTTGCATCTTTCAAATGACCATGATGTTGAACATTTTTTCATATATTTATTTGCCACTTGTGTTTCTTCATCCAAGTGTGTATTCATCTCAGATGCCCATTTTTGCATCTTTGAACCCAGTCTGGGGATCTGATTTTTTTCAATTCTTTATATGTTCTAGTTAGAAGTCCTTTGTCTGAGGGGCAATTGGCTAAAATTTTTTCCCATTCCATGGGTTGTCTTTTCACTTTATTGGTGATTTCTTTTGCTATGCAAAATCTTTTTGATGAGATTACAGGTGTTGATTCTTTGGCATATTTCCTATGCCATCTGAGTTTTGTTCGTGAACTCATGGGGCCAGGGATATAGCTCAGCAGCATGGCACCTGCCTAGCAAGTATGAGATCCTGAGTTCAATTCCCAGTATCAACAAACAAACAAAACACAAATGTCTCTCTTCTTACACCTATGTCTTCAAGATTTCTACCTACTTTCTCTTCCAGTAGATTTAGCATTTCTGTTGGGTTTTTTTGTTTGTTTGTTTTTATTGTTGTTGTTTTTGAGACAGGGTCTCACTATGCAGTTCAGACTGGCCTCGAGCTCACTTTGTAGCCCAGGCTGGTCTCAAACTTGCAGTGATCCTCCTGATTCAGCCTCTCGAGTGCTGGGCTTACAGGCATACACCACCACACCTGGCTTAGTGTTTCTGTTTTAATATTTAGATCTTTGATCCATTTTCACTTTAGTGCATGGTGATAGACATAGGTCAACTTTTAGTCTTTGGCCTGTAAAGAGCCAGTTTTTCCAGCACTGTTTAGTAAAGAGGTTATCTTTCAGGACCTGTTTATTTTGAGTTCTTCATATACTCTAGATATTAGTCTCTGTCCAAGAGATAACTGGCAAAATTTATTTCTCACTTTGCAGCCTGTCTCTTCACTCTATTGGTCATTTCCTTTGCTGTGCAGAAGCTTTTCAATTTTGTAAGACCCCTTTTCTTTCCTGTTATTTCTTATCCAATTGTGGTTCTGTTCAGAAAATAGAGATACCTCTATCTTCAAAAGTTTTAGCTATTTGGGCTGGGGATATAGCTCAGTGGAATAAGCGCCTGCCTGGCAAGTGCAGGGTCCTGAGTTCGATCTCCGGGACCGCCAAAAAAAAAAAGAAAAAGTTTTACCTATTTTCTTCCACATTAAGTGTTTCTGCTTTAACATTTACATCTCTGATCTATTATTATTTTAGTTTAGTATATGGTGAACAATATGTGTCTAGCTTCAATCTTCTGCGTAGGGAGAGCCAGTTTTCCTAGCACCACTTGTTAGAGACACTGTCTTTCCTCCAATGTAAGTTTGTGGCCACCTTTGTCAAATATCAGGTAGCTCAGTGTGCTTATAGTGGTTTCTGCATCCTCTATTCTGCACCACTGACCCACACGTCTGGTTTTTGTGTTTGTGTGTTTGTTTGTTGTGCCAATGCCATGCTGTGTAGTTATGTAGTATAACTTGAAATCTGGAATTGAATGTAGTATAACTTGAAATCTGTTAAGGGGCTGTAAGTCCAATTTCACCAGAGGAACTCTGAGACCCCTCAATATGTATAGCAGTGAACATTGTCCTGAGTAAAAAAGTTTCGTGGATGTGAGAAAAAAGCAAAGAAAAAAGAAGGAAAAAAAAAAAAAAAGGAGATGGGGAGAACAGCTATTTGTTGCTCAGGATTGCTTTTGCTATTCTAGGTCTTGTTTTCTTAGTTCTCTGAGGAATACTATTGGTATTTTGATTGGGATTATGTTAAATCTATTTCCATTTTTAGTATATAGACTGTATTTTGTATATAGATTGAGTATATTGGTTCTGCCTATACAAGAACAGTTGCTGTCTTTCCACTTTCTTTTTTTGAGGGGGAGAAAGGGTACCAGGAACCAAACTCAGGACCTCATGCTTGCTAGGCAGGTGCTGAACCACTGAGCTAAACCCCCAACCCCTTCCATCTTCTGATGGCCTTTTCAATCTCCTTTCCCAGAGTTCTGTAGTTTTCGTGGCAGAGGTCTTCCATTTCCTTGGTTAGGTTAATTCCTAAGTATTTAATTTTTCTAGCTGCTATTCTGAAACGTATTGTTTTTCTAATTTTTTTTCCTCAGTGAGCTGATTATTAGTGTGCAGAAATGCTACTGATTTTTGTGTGTTGACTTTGCATCCTGCTGTCCTACTGAATTTGCTTATCAGTTCTAGGCGTTTTTTGGTGTACTTGTTTGGATCTTCTATGCAGAGGATTATGTCAGTTGGTTTTTAATAACATCTTTCCCCCATGTATTCTCCACATTCCCCATCTTTGTTCCTTTATGGAATTGGGTTGTTTACACACCAAGTACCTGAAATTAATACGCCTACACAGAAGATACCTGAGGTCACTGTAGGACTTCCTGGGTAGCAAGTAGCTGTTCTCCCCACCTCCTTGCTTCTTTTTGTTCTTCCTTCCTTTTTTCTCTGCTTTTTTTTCTCACATCCATGAAACTTTTTATTCAGGATGATGTTCACAGCTACACATGTTGAGGGGCTTCAGAGTTCCTTTGGTGAAATTGGACCTATAGCCCCTTAACAGTCAGACTCACTCATTTGCAACTTAACAAACATAATCCTTGTTTTCCTGTTTCACCAGGTGCATGAGAATTACCATTGAGGCCATAAGGAAATTAGGGGTTAAGGAAGCGGACATTAGAGCAAAAGCAGGCATAAGTAGGAGTGAAATATACCTAAGAAGTAACTTTGCTTAGTCTTGAATAGATCACTTCTCTATAATGGAATGCTCCTGGCACCTGGGTGCCTCAAGCATTTCTCAATCAACTTCAATTATTAGTTTTCTACCAGATCAAGCAAAAAGTGAACCAGCAAAAACTAAAAGAAGGAAGAGAAGTTAATGCCTCTCATTGCTTTCTGCTTCACATCTCTCTCCTCTGCAGTTTTGTGGCCAGCCTATGACTTCCACCAAAATAGAACGTCCCAGCATTAATGTCCTAACGTTCAGGACATTAATCCCCATATTTACACATGGCCATAAAGGAGCACTTTATGCAAAACATCAAGGCACTCGGTATTCTTGAAGGTATTCAAGTCATCATAAATCATTCTCACTCATTTCCTCCACCCCCAGCTTTCTTGTGCTGGGCTACTGAGCAAGAGAGACAGATATGTTGAAATCATGGACTAAGGCACCTCCAGACTCCTCTCTAACTGGCCTAGCAACAACCCCTAATCAGGAATAAATATCAAGAATTTAACCTCCCATTCTTTGTTTGTTAGATAAACTCCAAACACCTTTACATAAATTCACCAAGAAAAACTTAAAAGTATAAGTCATACACTATCTAGCTCCCTATACCCAAAACCCAGCTCAGAGTGTGGCATGGATATCCATTTGGTCATTGCATATTGATGATTTTAAAAGGCAGAGATGTATCGGTACAAAGGCACTGAAACCTAGGTACATTAAAATGTAACTTCATAGCCAAGCACGGTGACACACACTTTACCACAGGTTTGAGGCTAGCCTGTGCTACACAGTGAGCTCAAGGCAAGCCTGAACCACATAAAAAAAAGTCTCTGCCTCAAAAAAAAGTAACTTCATTTTCTGTAAGTTTGCCTTCAAACCTTTAGTCTTCCTAAACTATAAACTGAAATTTCTAAGTATTTTTTCAAAATAAATTTACTTTGATCCGCTTCTCCCACCACCCACGCCGCAGGTCCCAGCAGCTCTGGCGGGGCGGGAAGACCAAGCAGCGTATCTCCGCGAAGCTCCCACGCGCCTGGGCCCGCAGCTTCTGGAGGCGCCGCCAAGATGCCCAAGAGAAAGGTCAGCTCAGCCGAAGCGGCGGCGAAGCAGGAGCCCAAGAGGAGATCGGCGAGGTTGTTGGCTAGACCTGCTCCTGCAAAAGTGGAAACGCAGCCCAAAAAGGCAGTGGGAAAGGATAAATCTTCGGACAAAAAAGTGCAGGCAAAAGGCAAAAGGGGAGCCAAGGGAAAACAGGCCGAAGTGGCTAATCAGGAAACCAAGGAAGATGGACGTGCAGAAAATGGAGAAAGTAAAAACGAGGAGAGTGCAGCCTCTGACGAAGCACAAAAGAAACCAAGTCCGATTAATCACACATCGTGTCTTATCAGTGCTCCTGTCTCCCTTCTTGTACAATCCAGAGGAATATTTTTATCAACTATTTTGTAGATGCAAGTTTTTTAGTAGCTCGAGGAACATTTTTAAAAAGGAGGGAATCCCACCTCATCACATTTTTAAGTGTAAATTATTTGCTTTTAGAGGTGAAATCATTCTCTGGTTGTTAATTTTTTGGTACAGCCAGAAAATAGTGGGATATTGAATTATGGCAGGCTTTGATTGTCCTGGATGTCAGCTTAACATTCCATAGGTGGGGGTTCATTTTATATACTGCAATATAAAGATCAGAAGCAAGGCTTAAGGCCAAAGGAAGATTACCCACTCCTTGGAAAAGTGGTGAAGAAGACAGCAGGGAAGAAAGGAGGAAAAAAAATTCAACAATCCAACAAACAATCCAAAAATGAAAACAAAAAAGGCAAAGAAAGAGGAAAACAAAGAAATTTCCCTGTGATTTCAAGCCTGTGGATCTCAATTTGTGGTAGTGCCCAATTCAAGGCATGACTCTTCTTGCTGACAGACAAAGGAGACAGTTAGAGCTCAGACCCATGCTGGATAATCTAATTATCCTGCAAGAATACAGTAGGATTAAGGTGGGGTGCCAGATAATCCCAGTAAGGGCAGAGTTCCAGTTCTGGTACTTTCAAATCCACAGGAATTCAGGCTGACTCTGGCCTTTGGTCATGGGTTTTGAGTCTGAGTCATTCAGCCTACAACACTCCAGGTGTCTTTTGCTAGCCTGGCTTCAGCTCCCTGACCTTGGATGTCTTCTGTGCTTGTCCCTCACCCAGTCACTGTGGGATTTCAACATTGGGAGCCCTGAGATGAAGCCAATGCACAGCTGCTCTGAGTCCCAGGTTCAGTTGGCTCTTCCCTAAACTGATATCCAACCAGGCACCCTCTCCAAGAGGCACAGAATTTGCTTGGGCAGGAGTCATTCACTAGCTGTTATAGCACCCAGAATTCACTGCTCTGTTTCACTGGAGGTTTTCTCCCTGGAAGCCTCTGGAGTCACCTACTTCCCTGTGTCTCTGTAGTTTCAATCCTCTGCTCTCAGGCCATAAACCCAGGAACCTGGGAGAAAGTAGAGATTGCCCCCTCCTTTTTATGCATTGAGGTCTGTCTCTTCACTTTCTCTGTGGGCTCCAGTTTTCATTTCAGGTCCTTACCGGCTCTCAGGGATCCCCCTCTCTCCCTCCTTCTTTTCTTCCCCAAGGTGTTATTTTCTAGTGTCTGGATTCTGAATCTTGGAGAGGTTTATTTGCTACTCAGAAATTACTTTCTAAAAGTGAATCTGAAACTACTTACATGAACTTCTACAATGACATAAATAACATTGTTGAAATTTTCTTTTACTTAGAGTTGAATTTTTTGCAGTGCAGTACTGAAGATTGAACCCAGGACCTCACAAGTACCAAGCAAGCACTCTACCACTGACCTATATTCTCAGCCTTCTTTTAACTTTTATTTTGAGACAGGATCTTGCTAAATTGCTCAGGCCATCCTCAAAGTTTTGATACTCCTACTTCAACCTGCCACGTAAATGTTACCATAGTAAAACTGGAAGAGTCTACAATGTTACCCAGCATGCTGTTGGCAATGCTGTAAATGAGCAAGTTAAGGACAAGATACTTGCCAAGAGGATTAATATGTATATTGGGCATATAAAACACTCAAAGAGTTGAGATAGATTCCTGAAACATGCCAGGGAAAATTATCAAAAAAAGGAAGCCAAAGAGAAATGTACCTGGGTTCAACTGAAGCACCAGGCAGCCCCCCAGAGAAGCACACTTTGTGAGAACTAATGGGAAGGAGCCTGGGTTATTGGGAACTTCTCCCTATGAACTTGTGGCATAAACTAGGGATGTAGCTCTACCATTCAGCACCTAACTAGTGACAGTGTTCTAGGCCTTACTGAAAAAGAAAAAATTGTCCTGTGTTGTTAAGGATGATTTTCTTAACTGACCTGGTGTGTGGTCCCTTTACCTCAGAAACGCATATTTGGAGCATATTTTCATTGTCCCTAATTTAATTGTGTCAGGTCATGACTCTTCAGTGATTTTCTTGCTGAAGGATATTGCTGAGGTATTCTGTAGGTGTATACTCAAATGTCCAAATATTTATGAAATATTTATATTGATTGGAAAATCCTGTAAATCTCCACAGGGAAAAGATATACCAAAATAAATGGAGTCACTGGATGGCATTCCAGTTAAATAAATTGCTCAAAGCACCCTTAAAAAAAGATAGAGGTAGAAACTGGAATGATGTTACCTTAATGCAGACAGTTGCCGGAATTAGGAAGAAGCAAGAAAAGATTTTCCATAGAAAAACTTTCCTTCTCCATTGTTGGTGGGAGTGTAAACTGGTACACTCACTATGAAATCCACTATGGAGCCTGGTTTGGTGGCACATGCCTATAATCCCAGCACTTGGGAGGCTGAGGCAGGACAATCAGTGTGATTTCAAGGCCATCCTGAGCTACATAAGTGAGTTCAAGGCAAGCCTGCACTATATAATGAGACCCTGTCAAAAGAAAAAAGAAGGAAAGAAAGAGAAACAGAAAGAGGCAGAGGAAGAGAAAGAGAAAACCAGTACGGAACTTCCTCAGAAAACTAAAAATAGAAACTGCGTTTGACCCAGCTATTCCCCTTCTAGGTGTCTTCCCAAAAGAGTTAAAGATATCATATTACAGAGATACATTCATACTCATATGTATAGCAGCACAATTTTTTATAGCTAAATCTTGGAAGCAGCCTATATGTCCACCAACAAAGGAATTAATAAAGAAAATGTGGCACATATACACAGTGGAGTACTTCTCTAATATAAAGGACAAACTTGAGTTACTTCTAGTAAAATGGGTAGACCTGAAGACTATAATGTTAAGTGCCATAAATCAGACACACAAATTTAAATAATACTTCATTTCTTTTATATGAGGAACCCAATATATAAATAAAATCCAAAATAAAAGACAGAAAACAGAGGGGGAAAAAGAGAAAAATGTAATCCAGCATGGCCAATATATCTAAAAGTGTACTTGGATTTAGTATAAACGTGTTATGTGTTTTATATGGTTTTGGGTCTATTCGGCTGGCTATTAATCTGATTTTATGACAATTAACTTGATAAAGACTCAAACTAATAAATCTGATGATAACAAAAACTATTTCCCATGGAGCCTCCAATGTAAGTGCAACCTTCCTGATACTTTCATTTCAGATCTCTGGCCTCCAAATCTATAAGAGAATAAGTTTCTATAGTTTTAAGTTATCCAATTTATGATAATTTTTTTCAATGGCCTTAGGAGACTATTATACAAAGGAAACTAGAAAATACTTTCAAAAGACTGAAAACAGGGTAGCTGTGTTAGTATACACATTTAATCCCAGCAATCAGGAGGCTGAAGCAGGAGGATCAAGAGATTGAGGCCAGGGGGCTGGGGGTATAGCTCAGTGGCATAAGCGCTTGCCTGGCAAGCTCAAGGTCCTGAGTTCGATCCCTGGTACCGGAAAAAAAAAAAAAAAAA
>PVLD010033822.1:0-13269 GCA_004027595.1 Dinomys branickii
GAAAACAGGCATACATCAACAACAGCAACAACATCAACAACAACAACAGAAAAAAAAACACCGCTTGTTGCTGCTTTACATATTGTTATCTTCGAAGTGTGTGTTCAGGCTAACACATACAGATATACACTATTAATCTAATATCCTGTCTTCGATTATTGCTTAGCATTAAGTGATATAATACAATAGTAGAACCATGCTAGCCCCCCTGCACACATGTACCTCCACATACATTCCTCCACACATACACACACACACCCCCGTCCCCAGCAAGCAAGATGTACTTGCCCTCCTTATCTGCAGGCTCTGCAGCTGCAGTCAGCCAATCACAGCCGGAAAACACTCAAGAAAAAAACTGGATCTGTACTGAGTTTGTGTGAAATTTTGACCATCATTACCTGAAAACTATAGGAAATTAATTAAAATTGTTTCATGGTATTTACACCCTATTAAGCATTATAGGTAATCTAGAGATGATTTTAGGAATATAAGAAAATGTGCATCAGAATACCATGAAACTTAGGGATTTGAGCCTCACATTAAATATGTTAGGTCCTGGAACAAATCCCTGAAGATACTGCAGAATAACTGTACCTATTGCTTCTTAGTTCTCTGCCTCAATACTGAATTAGAAGTTCTAATTTGTGGGGAAGCCAAGCTCATGCCTGGACAGGTTCAGCAGCTTTGGTGACTGTGCTCTCACCCCTGCCCCCATGGCTTGGGTACTGAGCTGGGTCCAGGGCAGCTGCCGGAGCCTAGGTAACCATGACCTTCCCCCACCCTTGCATCCTTGTGGAAGCTGGGCTGAACCCCAGAGAGCTTCAGGAACATCGGTGAGCTGCCTCCAGCTCTCCCCTACCAGCATGGGAACCAGACTTAGCCCTAGACAGCCTCAGGGGCCTCAGTGACCATGCTCAGCCCCCTGCACCCTTGTGGGACCCAAGCTAATCACCTCACAGCTTCAGCAGTCTCAGTGATTGCACCCTCACCCCTCCTCCACCAGTGATGAAACCTGGCTGGGTACCAGGCAGCTTCTGGAGCTTCTGTAACCATGACTCACCCCACTGTGCACCATTGCAGAAGCTGAGCTGAAACCAAGACAGTTTCAGGAACCTCGGTGAGGACCCCAGACCCTCCCCCATCAGCCTGGGAGCCCAGCTGATCCCCAGAGAGCTTCAGCAGCCTCAGTGAGTAGGCTCTCACCCCTCTACCACTGGCATGGGAGCCAGGCTGAGCCGCTCCAAATCTTCTGGAGCCACAGTGACCATGACCTGCTCCTAGCTGCATCCTCATGGAAGGTAAGATAAACCCTGGATAGCTTTGGAAGCCTCAGACACCAGAAACCCACCCCTCCCCTACCGGTATGGGAGCCAACTGAGTCCTGGAAAGCTTCAGGAGCATTGGTAACTGCATTCTACCCCCAGACACCAACATAGGAACCACGCTGAGGACAGGAACCTTCCAGTCCTTGCCCTACCACTACCACACCGCAAAAGGAGTGAGGCTGAGGGAACCTCTGGATCTTTGAAAATGACAAAATGAAGGAACATAATGCGATCTCAGACCTCCACCAAACTCAGAACAAGCCCAGGAGACATAGACACAGAAGAGCCTGGAAGTCATACACCTGAAATTTCTGAAATGACAGCAACTGAAGTAAAGAAACAACTCCATCAGGCCATAGGAGACATCAGATCAGAAATGGTCTCTCAGATAAAAAAGAAATGACAACAATATTTCAAGAATTGCCCAGCATATCTAAACAAGACATAGGTAAGAAGATAGAGGAGCATAGAAAAACAATGGAAACATTGAATGAGCAGTATAGGGAAGAATTCAAATGCATGAAACAAATTCAAACAGATATCCAGGAAATTAAAAATTCCATTGAAAGCTGGCAAAACCACTTGAACAAAGCTGAAGATAGACTTTCAGACCTTGAAGAGAGCATTGCAGCTAATGATCATGAAAGGAAGGATCTCTTAAAAATAACAAGTAACCGGGTAATAACAATTCAACAGCTGCAAGATGATGCAACAAAAAACAGTGTAACATTAATAAGTGTCAACAAAACAGCAGGCATCAACACAAATGACATAAAAAGACTATTTGCAGAAGTAATAGCAGAAAATCTCACAAGCATGGAAAAAGAATCAGACATATAGGTAAGTGAAGCATGTAAAATTTCAACTAGCCATAACCAAAACAAATCTACAGCCAGAAATATAGTAACAAGATCCAGAAATCCAGCAAAAGAACAGAACAGTAAAAGTTGTTAGAGAAAAGAAACAGATCACCTTTGAAGGAAAGCCTATCAGAATTATGACAGATTTCTCAACAGAAACCATCAAGTCAAGAAGAGCTTGGAGTGAAGTATTTGAGGTACTAAAAGAAAACAACTTCCAACCCAGATTGATGTACCCTGCAAAACTCTCCTCCAAAATTAAAGCAGAAATAAAATATTTCTATGATGAAGAGCTGAAGAAATTCATGAATGCCAAACCAACTTTACAAGGAGTATCAAAAAAGATATGCCAGAAAGAGATGCAAAGGACCACAATTTTAAGAACAACAGAACCAAGAAATTACTAACAGGGAAAATAGAGGAAGCAACAGCAGGAAAATAACATGGCAGAGATAAGCCGATATACATCAGTTATAACAGTCAGTGTAAAGGGTCTCAACTCACCAACCGAAAGAAGCAGACTGGCAGAGTCGATCAATAAACAAAATCAAACACTATGCTGCACACAAGAAATACATTTAACTCAAAAGGAAATTCATACACTGAAGATCAAAGGATGGAAAACAATAGTCCATGAAAAAGGAACCCAGAAAAAAGTGGGTGTAGCTATTCTGTTTGCAGACAATTTCAACTTCAAAGCAAAAATGATCAGAAGAAGTAAAGGTCACTACATACTTGTTAGGGTAAAACTGCGAGAGGAAGAGATTATAATCATAAATATCTATGCATCAAATATAGGAGCACCCAACTATTTCAGAAAAATTTTAACAGACATGAAAAATCAAATATGCAGTAACACAATAACAGAAGAAGTTTACAACCCATTGTCACAAAGAGAGAGATTAATAAGATAACAAATCAGCAAAAAACCCTGAACTGAACCAAACTTGTGAACAAATGGACTTAGCAGACCTTTACAGAGTGGTGTACCCAACAACAGAATACACATTCTTTTCAGCTGCACATGGGAAGACATCTAAAATAGACCATGTGCTACCATATAGAACATACTTAAGTACATGCAAAGGAATTGAAATTATCCCATGCATGCTATTAAAACATAGTGCAATGAAATTGGAAATTAAAGACAAAAGAAAAATAAACTCCATAAACACATGTAAATTAAATAACAGTCTCCTGAACAACCAATGGGTCACAGATGAAATTAAAGAAGTAATTAAACAATATGTACAATAAAAGGAAAATGCAGATACAACTTGCAGGATCCTGTGGGATGCAATGAAAGCAGTCCTCAGAGGGAAATTTATAAAAGTGAATTCCCACATCAGGAAAACAAAACAAGCACAAATAAACAACCTTAGGCTGCACCTCAAGCTTCTAGAAAAAGAAAAGAAAGTCAAGCTCAAAGCTCAAAGAAGGCAGGAAATTATAAATGCCAGACAAGAAACTAATGCAATTGAGACTAAGAAAATATTACAAAGAATTAATGAATCAAAGAGTTCATTCTTTGAAATAATAAATAAATTTGATAACCCCAGATAACCTTATCAAAAAGGAAATAAAAAATTGAAATTCATGCAATAAGGACTGAAAAGGATGAAATTACTACAGATCTTTTAGAAATTCAGAAGATCATCAATACCTACTTTGAAAATCTTTACTCTCATTGGATGGAAAACACAGAGGAAATGGCCAGATTCCTAGATACAAATGAACTACCAAAGCTGAATGAAGATATAAAAATCCTGAATAACTCAATATCAGCTAGTGAAATTGAAAATGTAGTAAAAAGAAACTTACCAAAGAAGAAAATTCTAGGTTCTGATGAATTCACAGTTGAATTCTACAAGAAAGTTAGAGAGGATTTAACGCAGGTCTCCTCCAAATCTTTAATGAAGTCAAAAGGGAAGGAATTCTCCCTAACTCATTCCGGGAGACAAGTATTAACCTAATACCCAAACCAGAGAAAGACACAAACAAATAGAGAACTATAGGCCAATCTCCCTAATGAACATAGATGCAAAAATTTTCAATAATATACTAGCAAAGAGAATGCATCAAATCATCAAGATTATAACTACTATCAAGTGGGATTCATCCCAGGGATGCAGGGATGGTTCAATATAAGCAAATCATTTAATGTAATACACCATATCAATAGACCAAAGACCACAATCACATGATCCTCTCAATAGATGCAGAAAAAGCTTTTCATAAAGTCCAACATGCACTCATGATAAAAACTCTACAGAAAATAGGAATGGATGGTCTTTCCTGTGCACTGATAAAAGCCATCTATGACAAACTAATGGCCAGCATTATACTAAGTGGACAAAAACTTAAAGCTTTCACTTAAAACCAGGAACAGGACAAGAATGTCCACTATTTTGACTCCAATTCAACATAGTTCTGGAAATATTAATCAGAGCAATTAGATAAGAGAGGGAAATAAAAGAAATAAGGATAGGAAAGGAAGAAGTTAAAGTATTCTTATTTGCAGGTGACATAATACTTTACATAGAAGACCCCAAAAAGTCCACCAAAAGTCTTATAGATTTAATAACCAAATTCAGTATCATAGCTGGATACAGTCAACACTCAAAAATCAATAACATTCCTATACAAAAACAACAATCAGACTAAGAGAGAAATTAAGGAAACCATAGCTTTCATAATAACATCTAAAACATGAAATATTTAGGAATCAATCTAGCAAAAGAAGTAAAAGATCTATACAGTGAAAATTAAGAGATCAAAGAGGATTTCAGCAAATGGATAATATTCCTTGTTCATGCATAGGAAGAACCAACATTGTGAAAAGGACCGTATTTCTAAAATTGTTGTAGAGATTCAAGGCAATCCCAATTAAAATACCATTCATATACCTCACAGATCTACAGAAAAGAATCCTAAAATTCATCTGGAACCAGAAGAGGCCTAGACTAGAAAAGCAATCCTGGGGAACAATGGAAAAGGAGGAGGCATCATAATCTCTGACTTGAAATTATACTATAAAGCTTCTGTGACAAAATCAGCATGGTACTGGCAAAAAAAGTAGACCTCAAGATCAATGGAACAGATTAAAAGACATAGACCCAGTGCCAAGCACACTCAGCACCTTATCTTTGACAAACGAGCCAAACACCTTCACTGGAGGAAAGATAACCTTTTTAATAAATGGTGCTGGAAAAACTGGTTTTCCATATCCTGAAGACTAAAACTAGACCCATGTCTCTCACCATGCACCAAACTGAAGTCAAAATGGATCAAAAATCTCAATATTAAAACAGAAACACTAAATCCACTGGAAGAGAAAGTAGGCAAAAATATTGAAGATATTGGGGGAGGCAGAGAGTTCATGAACACAAAGCAAACTGCATGGGAAATACTTCAAAGAACCAAAAAATGGGATCTCATCTTATGCAAAATTTTTGGCACATCAAAAGAAATAACCAACAGAGTGAAAAGAAAACCCATAAATTGGGGAAAACATTAGCCAACTGTCCCTCAGACAAAGGACTTCTCTCTAGAACATATAAAGAATTTAAAAAATCAGGCCCCCAAAATTCAAAGATCCAATCCAAAAATGGGCATGTGAGATGCATACACACTACTCAGATGAAGAAATACTAATGGCAAATAAATATATAAAAAATGTTCAACAGCATTGATCATTTGAGAAATGCAAATTAAAACAACACTGAGATTCCATCTCACCCCAGAAAGAATGGCTATCTTCAAGAAATCAACACTGGAGAGACTGTGGGAAAAAGAACCCTTCTCCACTGCTGGTGGGGGTGTAGATTGGTGAAACCACTGTGGAAATCAGTGTGGAGATTCTTTCCCAAACTAGGATTAGAGATCCCACTTAACTCAGCTATTCTCCTTCTGGGTATTTTCGTAGAAGAATTAAAAACAACATACCACATACATGGGTATGTGCACCCATGTTTGTACCAGCACAGTTTGCCACAGTTAAATCATGGAAACAACCCAAATGCCCATCAACTGAGGAAAGGATAAAAAGATGTGGTATTTTTATACAATGGAATATTACTCAGCTACAAAAAATATAGACTCAAGGCTTTTATAGGTAAATGGATACAACTAGAGACCATATTCATAAGTGAAATAAATCAGATCTACATGTATAAAAATTGTATTGTATCCCTAGTATAAGAATCTGATAGAGTAAATAGAACCCAAAATATACAATAGATATTATGAAGTAGAAAGAAATTGCTTAAAGTAAGACACAACTGGGATGAGGTAAAGGAGAAAAAGAAGGAAAAAATATATACTGATAGCTGGGATAAGCGTACTGCTGATATCTGATGGTTTATTGAAAGGAACAGTTAATGCTTAATTTTTTTATGAATTTTGCATGCTTATATCTGGTAATCTGAATAACTAATTTGAGGTCAACAACATGCAATATAACAACCGTTGGTGAATTCCTACCATCTTGGCTAGTAAAACTCTATGTCATTTCTAACATTCTTTCAAATTTTTAAAAAATATTTTATTCTCCATTGGTTTGATCAATCTTGCATTCTTACATCTGGTAATCTGAGCAACTTCACTGAAGATAACGATATGTAATATAACAACCACTGTTAATTCCTATCATTTTGTTTTTAAACCCTGTAAAATTTCTTTTTTTGCTTTGTTTTGTTATTGTTTATGTTGTTTGTATTTTGTTTTTTTAATTCTCTCTAAAATAAAATTGAAATTGTGAAGCGGAAAAAAGAAATATTTAATGTGCTTCTTTGATATTTCTGCTTTGACTTGTATGGTAATCTTTGTTCTGTAACTGTGCCTTAATTTTAGTCTACAGTTTTTCCAGATTTTTTCTGTCACTATACTCTCTCCACTAGTACCTCTCAGTGATTCTCATGATTTCAGTCACTCACAAATTACAAAGACATTTCAAGTTAGCTCTAGACACCTTACTGGATGAGCATTTTAATTCAGAATTGAACTAATCCTTTTCTCTCTCCTCGCTAACTGCATTAGTTCCTCCTGTAGTTTGCTGCCAGTCCAGTAAAACCATTGAAATTCTATCAGTAACGCACATTTGAATCTCAAAGCCAGCTATCTTTCCAAAGTTATCCCCACATATGTAAAACCAGTTTGTTTTATCTTTCTAACATTTCTAACATTTCTCTCAATTTTATATTCGTTATATTTTGCTTTTTATAAATATAGGTGACCAGATTCACAGTTGTCTTTCTCTCTTTCAAAGTTTTCCCACTAATATTACTCTTATACATTAATCTATTTATGTCTTTCATGATTGAAAAAATCAATAATCTCTTTTTGTGCTGTTGGAATAAATGTCATTTTGTATTTACTTTTTCATGAATTTATTTGTTTAAAAAATCTGTTTTAACTTCTCTTGCTCTGTAACATGTAAAATTAATGTCTTCTATCTCTCATGAACTTATAGCTAGTACTAACCTTTGTTCTACTTATCTCTTTTTTCCTAGCTAAGACAGTTCTTTTTGGTTAGTTCCTATATTTCATAGTGAGTTTATTTCTCCCTTTTGCATTATTCTCAAGAAAAATGACTTTCTGACTTTCCAAACAGCAGTATACAGAGTGGCCACTCCTGGAGTTTCTTTCTTTTTCCTGCTCTCAGACCTGGTCCCATAATCCATGATTACTTATACTTTCGTCCAGGGGTAATTACTGCAGATTATACCTGAAGTATTAAAAGGAACTTCATAACAGTAGTATCTCTGCTTATACAACATGAATTTCTTGACCCAACTATGAGTACAAATTATATTGCATTAATAATAATTCTCACTTGTTCATTGCCTTCATGTATAAATCCTGAAATTTCAGTCCCCCAGTTTAATTATATCCCCTATAGCAATCCTTCATTTATTTTTTTAAAAGTATCTCACTGTTGCCTCAGTTGGTCTCCGATTCGGGCCAAAGTCATCTGTGTCCCTCAGCTTCCTGAGCAGCTGGGACTTGCAGCTACTCACCATTACATCCAGCTTCTCTCCACTATTCTTAAGTTAGAGTCCCCTTGTTATAGTCTGCATTGAATGTGAAATTTACTTTAAGTATATATATGTTTAAAATCTGTAAAAAATTATTTTTAGTAGGGAAAAGTCAAGACATTTTTTCAAATGAAAGGACTGACACAAGGAAAAACTGAACAGGGTAAAGAAGAGACTCAATATAAATGGCTATATATTATGAAGCATCGATTGATTAGTAATTACTTATGATCTTATATTAGTTTGACAATAATTCTATGCACCTACTAATGACATGGAAAGACATGTCAGAGAATGAATCTGTAAAAGAAAGTCTACAATGTACACCTAAAGAAGTATAAAATAGACCCACATTGCACACACAAGCCATGAGTGATATTTCAACTAGATGCAAAAAATAAGAGAAAAAAAGACAGGTATAGAGAAATGGGAAAGAAAAACAGACAAATTAAGTGAAGAGACAAATTATCTCAACATGAAAGATAATTCCACTGGCCATTGCATGGAATAAGTGTGTGTTCCAAATGGGAATTGATGACTGCTGTATATAACTAAGCTGTGCCACCATGTCCCTCTCCCATCCAGCTCTGGGACATGAGATTCCACATGGAATACGATTTGAGTGCTCAAAAATGTCTGCCCTTCACCCAACTAAATACCAAACTAGTGTGCTAGTGGCCACTAAATACATGCAAACCACTTTATTGAAGCCCAAATGAAGAAGCAACAGCTTCTCTCTATGCTGGAGGAAAAATTGTGTGGGACAGTTCAGAGAATATGAGACAAACTGTCAGCATGTAAGTTTCTATATGTAAAAAGCTACAAGGATGTAATATATCATCTACACATACTAGAAATAAGTATTTTAGAGTAAAGAATAATGAAGATAATATCTTTGGTAGCAAAGAAAAAGTAGATATTGAATTTATAGATATTAAATTTTGAATCAAATAATATAATTATATCAGAATAACCCTATACCAATCATTATTTTCAATTCTGTAAGTAAAACTGTAAGATTTATTTTAAAGATATGGATGTAATCATATGAAAAGGCTGGAATGACAAACTTTAAGAATGACATCTGAGCTGCTGGCACTGCAGTTCGTATCTGGGCTTTATGTGTGCCCTGACCTATGGGAGGTCACAGAAACAGGGGGCCCATGGTCACAGCCAGTGCAGCCTGCATCTGGCTCCTGTGCATGACCTGAGCTGCCTGGAGACGTGAAATCAGGTGGCCCGTGAACTTTTGACCCTGCGATTAGTGTCTTGGTTCTGCCTGTACCCTGAACTGCCTGGGGACACAGGACCACTGGTCTGTTACTGCGCTATGAGTACAGCCCGCTTCTGGGTCATTCTCATACTCTGAGCTGCGAGGGACACTGCCATCAGCTGACATCACAGTTTGCATCTGAGACCTGGGAGAACTAGGTACACTTCACCATCTGTCAGAAGACACCAGACTAAGCAGTGCATCTCAGTGGACACTAAGGGGCAAGCCTGACCACCAGGGACATGAGCGATTTTTGCTCAGCTGCCAGGGAAGATGAAGACTGAGTGTTCTGCCTCTGGCACCAAACATGACAAGAGGAAGAACTAAAACACAATCTCAGAACTCCACACCACTCAGAAAAGTCCAGGAGACATCGACATAGGAGAACTTGGTAAACACACACCTGAAATTGCTGAAATGATTGCAATGGAAGTAATGGAACAACTCCATCAGCCCATAGGAGTGATCAGATCATAAATAATCTCTCAGGCAAAAAATGAAATGACAATAATAAAGAAAGAATTGCTTCACACATCTAAAGAAGAAATATATAAAAAAATAGATGAGCATAGGCAACTGAAGGAAACATTAAATGAACAATATACAAATGAACTAGAATGATGTATACACTGAATTGTTTATACTAAATCCATTCAAAATAACATTCGGGTAAAGTGTCTATAAAGTCAGTATTGCTAATTCTAAAATCAAGGATATATAGTTGATGCTATGGAAATAAGTGATGAGTTGTCTTTTAAGGAACTTCTGGCCTAAAATATGATAGGTTTTTTTTTGTACTGGGAATTGAACTCTGGACTTTGTGCTTGCAAAGCAGGTGCTTATGCTGCTGAGCTACATTCCCATCCCCCTTTTTTGAAAAACCTATTATATTTTACAACTAATTACTAAGAAACATTACAGTTGATTTTAAATAGATTAATACTAACATGACTTGAATAAGTTGTGGATTGTCATGCAAAACATCTCATTGGACACCATTTGTTCTGTAAATTTTGATAACATCAGAAGGAACATAATAACTACTTGTTTAGTTTTTTTACACTATTGTACATTGAAGTAAAGACATTCAGATTCTAAACATTTGTTGATTTTATTTGTTAAAATTTACTCATCAAAATTTAGAGTACTGACTTAGACCTATCATTAATTTTGAAGTATATGGAGATCTATATATAAAAATCAAAGTAGGAAATATGGAGGTTTTATAATGAGGAAGTGGGGGCCCAGGGGAATACTGGGGCAGGTTTAACTTTTTTGGACGTAATCTGTATCTATTTCCCTTTGGATTTCACTTTAGGATGGTGGTATATGGAAAGATAAATGATCCTTAGAAGTATAAAGAAAAGGATCCCTGCTTTTATTTTCACATTGAAACTATCTCTTTACACCATGTTAATTTTTCTTACAATCTGACAATATAGAACACATTACATTGTACTGCTTACGACAAAGAGAATGGATATTTTAGGGCAATTACTTACTTTGTACTGTGGCTTGGATACAGTAATTTATCTCACTTTTCACTGTGGCAGTGTTGAGTGGGGTGAAACCTTGAAGAGGTGCAGCCTATTTGAAGGAGATTTGGTCACTGGGGACATGACTTGTCTTAGTTACCTTTCCAGTGCCGATTAAAAAAAGACTTGACATCCACAAGTTAAAGGAGAAAAAGTTTATTAGAGCTATGGTTTATGTAGGTTTCAGTCCATAGTCGGTTGGCTCCAAGGCAGGGTAACATAGCAGTGCGCATGGCAGAGGAGAAACAGTCCATGGCAGGGAAGGAAAAAGCAGCAGCCAGACTGCCTACTCCTTTTAACCTCTCCAAGCTACAAGCCTTTGGAATCGTGCCATCCACACCCAGGGTAGGGGTTCTGTCTTCAGCAAATCCATCGAGCTACATGAAGAACTATGGTAATTCCGACTGGTACACTAATCTAGTACCACACACCCTTAATCCCAGTATCACACACCCTAGACTCAGCCAGCTCCTCACATACTCTATGAGCATACGAGGCTTTCATGGGACATCTAGACACAAACCATAACACCAATTTTGGAAGAGATTAAAGTAGTTCTTGTGATATCCTGGGGATTTATCACAGAGAGTTGTAATGAAAGAGCAAACTGACTTCCTCTTTCTGGTTTCCTGTCTCACCTGTGCGCTCTGCGTGTCACTGGGGCTCCTGCTGGGATATGATCTGCCTGCACCACAGCTCTCACCAAGGCCGGGCAGATACTAGTGCTCTGTTTCTGCACCTGCAAAACTGTGCGCAAAATAAACTTTTCCCGTATAAGTTACCTTCATACAGATGGAGACTAATGTAGATGGAGCTATTTATATCTTAGATTTACATCTTAGTGTCCGTGAGGGGCCCTTCTAGCGACTTATATTATTTTTTGCCAACATTCCCAGGCCCATCTTGTGAGAATATATATATATATATATATATATATATATATATATATATATACACACACACACACACATATATATATATATATATAATGAAATGTGGACATTTAAATTACTTTATCTGATAAAATATAAGAAATTCATGTACTACTTTGATGGGAGCTTTAGGAGCCTAGGTGGATTTCACTCTGCCTTCTTTCCCCTCTCAAATCATGACAAAAAAATATAATATAGGATTTTCGGCAATCTAGGGCCTGGCATGAAGGTGACATATAACAGAGGAAAGGCTGGTATAAATGCTCATATAGCACAAGAAAAAAATTAAATGTCATAGTGAATTGTGATGGGGGATATTAATCACTGCATCATCCTAAGGAATGTAGGCCCCTGCAGTTATGCCATCTGCAGTAGCAACAGAGGAGCCTGGAAGACCTGGCTCTATACACGAATTCAGCATTTTTCTACACCTCTTTGAAAATTATGATTCTGAAATGTCTGTGAATAAATATGAATGCTTGTTAATCACGATAGAATGCCTCTAACTTTTATTTTTATTTGATTTTTCCAACCCATCATTGTGAGCCATTTATTCAGGGAACGAAAGACAACAGGCAGTATCCTTCCAAACTTCCACCACAGGAACCAACATCCATGTTTGTCACTTTGCTAAAGTGAGAAAGGCCACGCATTTAACTTCCTATCCTAACTACAAAGGGAGAAAACACAAATATCCTTAGTAATTATTATTATTATTATTTTTTAAAATTTTATTTTAAAGACAAAAGAATGGAGACATATGAACCAGAAAAGCCATAAACAATGCAGAAAATACAAAGTTATACAGAATATAGTAGGGAAATAGCACTGGATGTTGTATTACATAGTTATCTTCACATTAGTTAACACAAAAACATTAAAGGAAATACCAAATTATAGAAAAGATAGTAGGTAATTTGCACTGGATACTGTATAGTATAAGGTTATCTTCACTTCTGTTAACACAAAAACGATTGAGGAAATACAGAATTATAGAGAAAATAGAAGGGAATTAGCTCTGGATGCTGTCCTACATAATGTTACCTTCACCTTTGTTACTCAGTTACACAGATGATGGCCCATTTGATCATTCAATTTTTCTCCTCCCTCAGAAATAGGGACTGTATTACACTGCTGGTGGGAATGCAGACTGGTGCAACCACTGTGGAGAGCCGTTTGGAGATTTCTCAGCAAACTAGGTCTAGAGGTTCCATTCAAACCAGCTATTCCTCTTCTGGGTATTTTCCCAGAAGATCTGAAAACATCATATCACTCTGATATATGTGCACCCATGTTTATAGCAGCACAA
>PVLD010033823.1:0-13268 GCA_004027595.1 Dinomys branickii
GTCTGACTAAATTTGCATGTCTGTATATGGGTCCATACATCTACAATTCGAAGATATCAATGGATAAAGCAACAACTACTGTTGAGACCATATCACCTTGTCTATAGATTAGTTGTGATTGTACTATTTTCTATGATAATGGGTATCTGTTTGTCAATATGTTTTTGTACTTTTATGTTTCTAAAATAAAAAAAAAATTTTTTTTTCAAGGAATGTAAACATTATGTACACCCATGTACTAACAAACCAAAATAAAAATCAGGTGTGTATTTTCACTTTTGGTTAAAGTACATAGGATTTGTTTTGCATATGTTTTATTTATTTATTTTTAAATTTTATTTTAAAGAAAGTAGTAAATGAGAAACAAACAACAATAACAACAAAAGAAAGATCAACAGCAGCATACCAGCATCACAAACATAAACAAACCAAAGCAAGAACATTTAAAGTGATACAGGGTTTCAAGACAAAATAATATGAATTAACAGTGGTTGTTATATTCCATGCCACTATCCTCAACTATATTTCTCAGATTACCAGAAGTAAGAAAGGAAGATTGTTCAAACCATTAAAGAGAATAAGAAAATAATTGTTAGATAAAACATTAGCAATTATGCAGAGTTTCCCTAGATAAGATGGTAGGAATTCACCATGGTAATTTCATTGCATATTGTTATCTTCAGATCAGTTTCTCAGATTACCAGATCAAAATTGATCAGAACATAAAAATTTTAAGCATTAACTGTTCCTTTGAATATACCATCAGACATCAGCAGTACAGTTATCCCAGCTATTCATATGTACATTTCTATTTCGCCTTCCTTCTTTCTGTTTTCTTCTTTCCCTCATCCCAGTCATTCCTTCCTGTGAGCAAATTCTTTCCCTTTCCTATCATTTATTGTAAATTTTGAGTTTTACTTATTCTTTCAGGTTCCTACACAAGGAGACAATATGATGTATACATATGTGGGTCCACCAGCAGTGGAGTAGGGTTCCTTTCTCCCCACAGCCTCTCCAGCATTTGTTATTGGTTGATTTGTTGATGATAGCCATTCTTTCTGGGACTTTTTTTTAATATACTGAATTTTTTTTTCTTTTTGAGACAGCGTCTCACTATGCAGGTCAGGTTGGCCTTGAACTCACTTTGTAGCCCAGGCTGGCCTTGAACTTACAGCGATCCTCCTGCCTCTGCCTCCCAAATGCTGTGGTCATAGGCATTTGCCACCACGTCCTACATATGGTCACATAAATTTGTATGTAATGGCTTGTAAGTATTGTTTAGTCAAAAATGATCTTTTAGACAACAAAATGACACTACTTTGTTTCAGGCCAGAGTATCACATCGATTTTAATTTCATAACATCAATTTACAGTAGTGATTATTGTACTGAATTTCTGAAGATCCCACTTTCTTTGAGGGATAGATACTGTTCATAACAAATTCAAGCTCTGTACTTCTCATGTTGTTAAGGTATAAAGTGAATTTTAATTTAGTATAATAACTGCAATTGTTTGTCCTCAGCAAGGTCTTCTAATAGTTTTCTTGAAATGTTTTCCTATATAAAAGCACACATAGGCATGTTTTCATTCTGTGTTTCTCTCAAGCATGCTAAGGTCTTAATATATCTGCATCATATCCTTCATTTTTAAAATCTCCTATAAGTGCAAAAGTATACCTTTTGGAAAGATTTCTGAGTTCTTATCTACTAGAAATCATCTTTACTACACTCTGCTAAGTACAAATGCTTCTGTCCAAAGGGAAGATTTTAAAATATTTGCACACCAATGCTTCCTCTTTTTAGTTCACCTGTCTCATTTTCACCTTGGAGATGGAACTCTGACCTTTGATGGTTGTTCCAAATGATGGAAAGGATTATACTTTCTAAGCTTTGTATTGTTTTTATCAATAATGATATTTATTGTTATTTAGAAGTAAACATATCTTAGAGTTTTTCCCCCTAGAATCACTTTAAATACTTGTGCAATGCAAAATATTCTGAGGTGGCTATTTATTCTTTTGGACAAATTCTATTTAAAAGGTTAATGACTGAGGAGTGCGCAAAGATAACATTTGTAAAGGTGACATTTAATGTAATGTCCAGTTACCTTCAAACTGAACCAGAGTAATAAATTAAATGATGCTGGCGCTAGACTTGATAGAGCTGATTGTTGCAGGAGCCTGGACAAAGTAGAAGTAGCTCCAAAATTGACCTAGGATGACTGAATTTCTGAAGTTGGCTCTAAATAAATGCTTTGCAGTAGGTAAACATTTGACCCCTGAGGTTAGGAAAAATTAGATAACGTAGGGAAAATACCTCTTAACATTGTGTATGCCTCCTTTTTCTCTCCTTTCACCATCCTCTACTCTCCAAGAACTATGTCAGTTTCAATCACGTATTTTTTCTTCCTCCACCTGGACATCTCCCAAGCTCGCGTTGGCCGCTGCCCACCTGCTCACCTGCTGCTAACTCGCGCATCGCCTGCTCCAGCTCCCGCCCGCAGCTCTGCTCTTCCCAGCATGCTCTATCCCTCCGCCTCACTCACTCTCAGCCACACCCGGCTGCTGAGACGGGGATTTCCCGGTGTCTGTAACCACAGACCTGCCTAACCACTGACTTAGTTCTGCTGTGTTCAGATACTAGGAGCAGACTGTTCCAGGGCTCTGAAGCCAGAGTGTGCGTGGCGAGTCCCAGGCAAGACAAGTTAGTAAAATCTCTTACTGCGGGTCACTACACTACACGTGGTGGACAACATATCACTGATCAAATTTACAAATGAAAGGACTTTAAATGAAGTATAAAAACACATATGATAAGTCCATTAAAATATTCACCAAAAATTCACTATAAAATAAATTTGAAATTTTATAATGTGGGGAAACTTCACTAACAAACTATTCAGGTATAGTCTATTAAAATAGTCAAACTGTAAAATGTCATAAATGAATAGAGGATAAAAAATATATTATCTAGGCATGGCGGTGCACACCTGTAATCTCAGCACTTGAGAAGCTGAGGCAGGAGGATCACTGTGAGTTCGAGGCCTGCCTGCATTACAAAGTGAGTTCAAGTCCAGCCTGAACCACACAGTGAGATCGTGTCTCAAAACAGACACAAAAAATATGAAATTGCTCTGCATCAAAAGCCATTTTTAAGCAAAAGAGATATTTCTTTAAATGACTATGCACTGTGGAGTGTAACTATCATATAAATGCAATATAAAATTTATCTTGGAATGATTGTCAAGGATTTAGGGCCTATAATTCTAAAACATTCTTTACACAAAAAACTTCACACATTGATTTGTTATACTCACAGCAAAAACTGACCAAAACAGTGGAACTGAAGGATGACAGAGACAAAGCGCCCTATCTTTCCTAAGTTCAGACACACCTCATCTTCATTTGTCCCTCTCTAAAGCATGATAAGCAATGGGCAAGCTCGGGAAAGAAGCAGTCAAACTGTAAAATATTTTAAAATGCATAAAATATACTATAAATAAAATAGAAAGTGTATCAGTGGAACTGTATTATTTAAAGGTGTCTGCAAATGGGAGACAGGAATCTCAGGCTTGCGGAAAGAAGAGGCCCATATGCGGGGCTCTTCAGGCTGGGGGCGGGGACACGCGGTCCAGGAGCAGTGCACGCAGAGGTGGGGCTGCAAGTCCCCCTTCCCAGAGTGCGCCGCAAGTCTCCTTATCCCTCCAGGTGCAGTGTTTCCTCTGCAGTGAAGTAAGAGCAGGTCAAGCCGGTGACTCATCCACAGCTCACCACGGGGCAGCTCTCTGGCCCTGTTTGAAGGCAGGAAAGCCAACTGTTCTGTCTCCTGGTGTCTCACTGCTAGGCAGCGGGCTACTTCGCTTTCCTGGGTCACAGCTTCCCGGTGTGCCCAAGGCCCACGGGGTCACTGGCGGGTGCCACAGGCTTCCGCTGACCTCACCTCGTAATCTGCCTCATGTTTAGGTCCATATCCCTTTTGTCAGTAATCTCTCCCTACAATAAATAGCTTTCTATTTCTGACAAAAGAAAATATATAAAAGTGCTGGCCTTTACCTTGCTTTATTTCTAAAGTTATTCAAAATCAAATCAAGAAAAAAGACTTTCATTGTGAACACTTTCTCAGGAACTGTAACACTAGCTAGGTTTGTCTGAAAGATTAAACTGTAAAATTGAAACAGTTAAATGTGGAGCAGCAAAGCGGAACAGGGAGATGCTCCCCCAGCGGGGTCCCCGCCTACTTAGGCTCTGGCACCAGGAGCTGTCTTCCCCTGCACGCTGTGGAGAGACCGGAGACCCGCAGGTCCCTCGGCGTGCTTGGGTCGCAGGCTGTGGTCTGCACATGGGCTGCAGACACGAGCGATGCCTGCAGCCTGGATGGCTATCCGACATGTGGTGTGCACCGCGCCGCCCAGGCCTGTTCCTATAGCTGCTCCTAGAAGAGGAGAGAGGCTATGGGAGTGTGCCCTGAGCCTTCAGAAAACAACTCTGAATGGATCCTAGCTCAGAAAGAAGGACGTGACCAGGCTGGAACAGTAATGAGAGGCTGAGGAGGCAATCATCCTACATTTCGATTGCCCTAACACTGAGGGGCGCTGGCCAGTGAGATGTGGTCCTAACAAGCAGCCCTGGAGCCACAAAGTGAGCCTTTTCCATGCCGTGGATCTGCCCAGGTACTGGCACAACAGGCTCTGCTTACACCTGCTCTCAATATGGTGCTCGGGAAAAAAGGAAATGGTTCGGACGAGAAAGTCTTTGTTTTCATGGAGGCTTTGATGGGCAGAAGAGTATTTACTGGTTTTTCAACTAAAGGCACTGAGTTCTGCAGGTGCTAGAGAGCATTTCTGAGGCTCCGTCTCTAATCTTTTAATACCTGGATGGGATTAAGAGGCATAGATCATTTGCCACAAATTCTTACTGAAGTTTTAACCCTTGTTTAAGATTTAAATGCCCTTACTCATGAAAGAAAATTAAAAAGGGCTAGCTTCCTTTATTATGTGATTTTAAAGAGGCCGAAACACATGCCTTTCCAAAAATGCCAGTTAGGCTCTGAGTTCTTTATAAGTGCTTTGACTGCAAGCTCTGATTTATCGCCATGTGTATTGGTCTCACTGGTCAAATATAGTACACACTATTAATGAAAAAGCTACACACTTATTTTTAAAAGACTTTCAAGTTTTTGGTTTAAGACAGTTTTTGTAAATAAATATTTGGAATGGAACATTCAAAACCTTTGTCAATAGAAATCGGCCCTATTCAGGAAGCAAGAGAGAATCTAAAATGATTATAATAAGTGAAAAGAAATTGAAACAAATTAAAAGACAATAGCTTAAATCAGAAGAAAAGACAGGTTTTAGGGAAAATTTGAGTTCTTAGCATACAGTAGATCCTGATTATATTCAATATTTTATTTTTAATGTTCTCTAAAGTTGGATAATGGAATGGGTTTTATTTGACCAATATTATCTCTCATTTGTTACCATATAATAAATATATTTAGCTAAGGTCTTGGAAATATTTAAGATGCACTAACAAGTACAGAGTAACAGCACTTTCACAACCTTTGCTACTTACCTGTTGCACCTTTTCAGCATATAAAACCCATAGTTGCTTACCCATTAGAGTAGTGCACAGTTATACGGATTAAACTGTAATTTCCCTGCAGTAAAAACCTCTAGTCACAGCTTTTGATTGTTCAGCATTTTCCTTCATAGCGATTTCCTTGCTAACCTCTCTCATCCCAGTGCACTCATATATTTTTCTTTAAGCAGCACAGATGCTACATTCTGTTTCTACAGAGTAACTTTTCCCACACATCAACACAAAAGTTATTTTATAACCATATTTATTATCTTCACCATCTTGATAACGTACCTGTAGTGTTTTATCTTTATTATATTCATAAAAATCCCTTTGTCTGCCAAAGATTTAAATTGAATATATGCTTCTGTAATTAAGGGATGTGAGGCATAAAGCTTGGAATACAAAAAGCAAAGCTCTGTGGAATGAGGTTTTATGTGTTTATAATCAGTTGAACCTGAAAATGAACAGTTTCGATTATAAATCATCAATTGCAAGTCTTACATGTGTTGTACACTAAGTGTAATTTAGAATCATTCCACCCAATGACAGTTAAATGTTAATTTCCTTATGGATGTTTGTTGAACAATAACAAAGGAAACAATACTTGGGAGCAGTTTTATTTTCAAAATATTTACTTGCTTATTTGTAACTTGTGCTTTAGTTTGGGAAGATCAAATACATGAGTTTCTCTAATTAGAGAAGTGGGAAACAACAGTACAAGAATTTGGTCCTTTTCCAAAAGCTACATGGGAGTCATTATGATAGAAATTGAGAGTGAATTCTTTATTTCATATATTTGGTCAAGATTTACAATGCATTGCCTTTAGTAATGACTATCTGAAATATCATAAAAGCACAATTGGTGGACACATGCTTCCTTAACCTCTAACCGAATTTACCTTTAGAGAGTGGCAAATTAACAGATGTCTTGCATTTTTCCTGAGTTTCTCCCATCAGCAGATTTATATGTTCCTGTACTTAAGTGTAGTTTGCACATTTATGCTTAACCCTTAGTACGCTGAAGACTATGAGAGTGAAATCCGGAACAGGAGCATCCGCCTTGTTCTGTGGGGGTGTTAGTGCCAGAGAGCTGCCAGAATCACCCGGACGATTATGTCTGCCATCTGTGGAAAGAGAGATAAGCAGAGGGAGTGGAGGCCTGAGGCCTGCAGACACTGAGGCGTGGGCAGCACGGGGCGGCGAGGCCAGCCGCCTGAGCGATGCTTGTCCCGCAGGCAGGGTCTTTTGAGGCGCTGAGACGGTGCAGAGGGATCTGCTCTGCGTCTGAGCCGCTGAGGCCCTCAGCAGGAGCAGAGACCCTGAAAGTTGCTCTGGTCCTCTCTGCCCAGGCTCGCTCTGGTATGCTGATCGCCCTGCTGCTGGATGCGAGCACCTGTTCGCAGGGACGCGGGTCAGGAACGTGGTCCAGATGTGTTCTGCATGGGCTTTGCTCACACAGTAGGGGCCGCTGGGTCTTCCGGGCCCGCGTTCTCACTGGGCACGCACTTAGTACGTGGGGCTCACACTTGCGGACTGTCTACACACCTCTCTGATGGTAAGAATAGTTCCTTTTTAAAAGAATACAAACTAGCAATATGATGTCATCAGGGTCTGGATCTGAGAGTCATCTAGGAGGTGCAGAGTGTAAAGTTTCTACGCAATGTCGATGACATGTAGTTCTTCATGGGCTCACACACTTCACCTGTGTATATTTGTGATTTAAGAACTGAAATTTATTGAAGCAATTGCCTTGGACATCCCAGTGCTGGCTCAACTTTCCCTCCCTCTCCGTGTGGCTTGGTGCAGATGGAACCAATAGCCTGAGACTCCACAGACCTGCGCTGGTCAACAGTGACTTGTGGATTTGCATCTGAAAACGATGCCAGTGTCAGAACTTTTAGGCAAGGACTTTTCTTGTGCTTCTCCAGGTCTTAGCAGACTTGCGACCCAGTCCTGCCCCGTGAGATGCTCTTCATCGTGCCTCTGATTACAGCAGCGCACACCTAATCAGCGAGGTCTTCTCATGCCGGCCTCTGCTGGATTACAGGTGTCTATCCTGCAGCAGCCCCAGCCCTGCTCGGCCCTGGAAGGAAGGAGCAGGGGGCCTTCAGGAGCAGTAGCTGCCTCAGCAGCAGTGGCTCCTATAGGCGGAGCTACTCGACAGACTGTGTAACAGCAAAGAAGACAGCTTTCCCAGCACTCCCGGCTTCAGCTTTACTGATGTTTTTCAAACACCCAGCTTTGGTTATATTGATTTTTATGTATGTTTTTCCTGTTTCAAATTAAATTGGTTTTTATTTAAAAATTTTCTCTTTTATTCTAAATTCCTTAGGTTTGCATTGCTGTCTTTTCTGTCCTTCTTACACTGGGCATCAAGGTCACTTATTTTAAGTGTTTCTCAGGTGCATTCAGTGCTATAAATTTCGTTTTAGATTCAGTACTAATTGCCCTGCATCTCATAAATTTTGATAAATTCTATTTTCATATTCATTTAGCACAAGCTAATATTGATGTCTCTTTAAGATTTCTGTTCTCTTCTATGACATTCAGACGTGAGTTGATTCATTTCAAAGTATTTTGGAAATTTAGCTTTCTGTTATTGACTCCCAGTTAAATTCCATTATGGCCTGAGAATACGAGTTTTATTCTCTTCAAACTCAATCCATTTTAGAGTTCTGAGTATTGTATATTGTGTTGAAGGTTCTCTATGAGGTGGAGAATAATAGTGCTTTGTGTTGAGGTGGTGTAACTGTAAATAAAATCAGGTTATTAGTTGTTCTGTTTAGTTCGTCTATATCCTTGTTTATTCTGTACTATTTGCTCTTTCAGTTATTAGCAAAGGGATGTTGAATTACCTGAATGTTATAACGGCTTTGTTTTTCATTTCTTTATGTTGAGTCTTATTTCCTTTCACTACCTACCCACCTATCTGAATATACCCTCTTACAAAACTGATTTTCTTACCTTTTTTTTGGTACTTGAACTCACAACCTCGTGCTTATGAGTCAGGTGCTGTGCCACTGAGTTACATCCCCAGCCAGATTTCCTTATCACTAGGTTATGTTCTCTTTATCCTTAAAAACGCTATATGGTTTAAATTTTGATTTTTCACAAGTCACCAGCTATGCCAGCTATGTTTTTACTGTATCTTTCTCCTTTGCTTTCGATATATGAGTGCTTACATACTTAAAATGCATTTCTGACATACAGTATGTGAAACTTGCTTTTTGTCACTCTAATAATCCCTACTCTCCATAGTAGAATATGTAAAGTGACTTTTTGTAGTTGGATTATAGCTACCCTGTTTGTCTGTTTTCCATGCCTTACATTTGTTATTTTTCTTTTTTAATCCTTCTGCTTTCTTCAGTTTCAATTATTTCTAATTATTTTGTCTTATCGTCTCTTGTAAGCTATTGCATACATTTCCAGCTTTCAAAAAATGTTAAACATTGTCTTAGTTACTTTACTCAATGCTAAGACAAAATAAACAATACCCATATTTAAGGAGGAGAGCTTTATTTGGCTCAGTTTGTAGAGCTTTCAGTCCATAGTCAGCTGGTTCCAAGGCAGGGTGGCCCGGCAGAGGGAAACAGTTCATGTCAGGGTAGGCAGCAGGCAGCAAAGTAGCAAAGACCAAGCAACAGTGACAAGCAGCAACCACCTTTCTGTCCCTTACACTTCATCCAGGCTACCTACCCTTAGCGTGAGTTGCACTCACAGCCAGAGTGGGTAACCCTTAATCAAAACTGTGCCACCCTAATCCAGGAACACATTTAGTAAACACACACCCTTGATCCCAGCATTATACACTCTAGACCCAGCCACCACTGAAAAGCCCGTCTGTGACTGCATGGGGCTTTGGGGAAGATCTAGCCACAAACCACAACACTGTTATTCTAGAGTTTACAATATTTTAACATAACTTGAGTACAACTCCAAAAATCATTAAGCCTTACCATGAATAGTTCACATAATTTACAGTGCTGTATTTTATCAAGTCCTCTTTCTATCTCTTGTAGTGCTCCTGTCATTGATTTTACTCATCTATATGTAATCCATTGTTCACTCTTCTATTAATTATAAATAGTACAACAGTTAAACATTGTTAAGTTTGTGTGACAAGTATTGTTACTACTTTTAACAAGTTTTCTTTTAGGTCAATAAAGAGTAAAAACCTGAACATGGGGTCCAGCCTTCATTTGTTTCTTTCTGATTCTCTTCCTCTCTTCAAGTGCATCCACATTTTAATACAAATTTCAGTATTTTCCTTCTCTCTGAGGGATATATAAATATTTTTTTGCAGGGCAAAACTGTTTACAGTTAATTCTGTTTTTGTTATCTGAGAAACTATTTCTCCACTATGTTTAATGAATAATTTCAATGAATGTAGAATTATACAATAATGGCTGGATGTGGTGGCACAGGGCTGTAATGTCAGCATGCAGGAGGCTGAGACAGGAGAATCACAGGGCATTCAGGTTCAGTCTGGGCTACACAGTGACACACCGTGTGAAAAACACAAAAAAATTATATCGAGATAACTTTATTCTTTGAACTTTTCCCTTCACAGTTTCTGATAGGAGGCCCCTGCAATGTTCATCTGTAGTATTGCTGTACATCTGTAGTATTGCCAGCTTGATTTTTTTGGAGACATCTTTCAGAATTTCTTTGTTGTGCTTAGTTGCCTGGTTTAAATGTGATTTGTCTAGGTTTGATATATTTGTTTGGTGAGATTTTTATTTTTTTGTTCTCTGTTCTGTTTTGGTAGCCTGATTAATGCTTTCTGAGCTTGCAGAGTGAATGGCTTGGTGTAGTTTTTAATTTGGCAAGTTTTCAGACATATTTTGAAATTTTACTTTTAATTGTGTTAGCTTTATTGAGATACAATTCATGTATGAATAAGTCACCTATATATATTGTATACTGTAATGTTTTCTCAGCATTTTCACAGGCACGCTCAACTCTTACCAATGCCAACATTACAATCTTCTTATTGGTTCAGGAAGAAACTCATGAACCTTAGCCTTCATCCTTATCCTCCTATCCCTTCTCCCATTATCCTCAATAACTGCCCAGCTCCTCTTTGTTGCTATGGATTCCTGCGTTGTGGAACATTCTATGACTGAATTATGCACTATGTTTTCTTTTATGGCTAGTTTCTCTCACTTACCACAATGTTTTTAAGACTTTTTGTCCATTACTACTACTTCAGTTATTTCTTCTGCACCTTTTATCCTCTTCTTTTTTTTTACTTACATTATATAAAAGTTACCCATTTTTGCAATTACCCCTCATCTAATGGGTATTTTGTTGTGTTCTATTTCCTCTCTCTCTGTTTTCCAGTTTGCGATGTTTCTGTGAATATACCTCTAGGCAAACTTCTCCCCCCTCAACCAAGGTAAAATGACTGGAAAGCATATCAAACATCGAATTCTACACTTAATCTCTAGTGTTTATCCCTTTTAGTTTCCTTTTGAGGTTTTCCTTATCTGTTGCTTGTATTACTCACTGTTCTCAAATGTTCTGTGCTTTCTTTAGTAAACTCTTTGACATGCTCAGCGTATTTATTTTAATGTCCCAGGTGACACGTTCTCCTTTGTGCTCCATCTGCTTCTGATGGAACACTTGTGTGCATTTGGTTTTCCTGCCAGTGTGAGCTATGTTACCCTGATGAGGAGTTGAAGTTCAAAGTGACTGTACTTGTAGGAGAAAGAGGCTTCAAATTCCTTTCTCATCCTTGCATGTGACTCCTTGCTTGATCTCAGGCTGCCCGCTCAGGAATAGTCTTTTTTATATGCACACCCCTGTTTACAGCAGCACGTTCTGTAATAGCTAAATCTTGGAAACAACTCAAATGCCCATCAACAGATGAGTGAGTAAAGAAAATGTGATTTTTCATACAATGGAGAGCTACTCTACCATAAGGAAAGATAAACTTGAGACATTTCTAGGTAAATAGATGGACCATGAGACCACGCTCTCAAGTGAAATAAATCAGTGATAGTCTTGCAGGTCTTTTTCATCCTGGGAACCACAGAGCTCTCGGCACATGTGGACCACATCCAAACCAGACTGAGAGCAACCAAGATGCTTCATGTTCCAGCAACACAGGGTCGTGGCTCCAGGGTTCTTGACCCCAAAACACTTCCTGCAGAAGGTCAGCACTGCCAGGAGGACTTCCTGTCTGCAGACTTAGAACCTGGACTTCCTTTCTGCTGGCAAGATCTCACGCTGTGACTACATAGCTCTTCAATTCAGAACTGTCTTTCCTGAGGACAGAAACCAGTTCTTTGAAATGAAAACAGCAAGAAGGATACAGCCTCTCTCCTGGCTCCTGTGACTGCAAGCTGGCTACCAACGGTGGTCCGGTCATTTTCATGCTGAACCCATGTTGCCTCTGCCCATTTTCACTCTTCTGATTCTCCTGAGCCCCTCTTGCCCTCCCCCTTTGCCCTAAGAGCCCGGGCACCTCTGCACAAGGCAGAACAGACTCAGCTCTCTGACCCGCGCAGTACTGAGACTGCTCCAGCACCGAGGGCCTTGCTGTAGCAGCTCAGTTTATCTGCAGTGAGGAGGCAGATAGAGTTGCCCAAGGATTGGCCCATGTAATCAAACTGCCAGTTACCCTTTCTAAACACAAGAGAAAACACAAGAACAAGGATAAAAGGATGGGATGGAGACAAGGCCTCTGTCCTCCGTGACCAGACTCTTACCCAGGCAGCTCAGCTACTGTACAGTTTAAGAGCGTCTCCCTCCTTCTAGACCAGTGGTGGTGAAGCTATGTCACCCATGGCACAGGGGCACACAGAGGCCCCTCTTTCAGCAGGTGAGCCAGGTAGCCCCAGCCAACATTTGAAAAATTGTCAGCATGGGTACAACACCAAAGATCACAGTACTTGTGCAAAAGCAAACCAAAGGCTCATTTTTACCTTTCAATAAAACGCTCTGTGTCATTGAAAGGTCTGTTAATGTGTTTTACTTTTAAGAAGACAGGTGTTAATGTTGGAGGTTTTTTCTTTCCTAAACTAAAACCTTGGTATTCAGATTTAATGATAGTGTTGGCATTTTGTGATAAATAAGTGGGTTCAGGGGTGTAGTTTGGGTACTCATCTTGAAAAGTTTCGCCCTCACTCTTCAAAACCCTAGATTTCAAGCAGACCCAGAGAAACAAATGCAAGACAACCAGTTTCTCTTGAGCACGTTCCCTTTGAAAAGGGCCCCATTTGCTGCTCTGCTTATGCGTGTAAGGATCAGGACAGGAAAACTTGAGACATTTTTAGGTAAAAGATGCATCTTGAGACCAGTCTTAGTGAAATAAATGAGGCACACAGTTTAAATGACATTGTCACTCTTGTATGAGAAACCCAAAGTGTAAATAAGGGGCAAAACAGAGGACAGATGTGGGAAGCAGGAAGAGCTTGTTTACATGGGAAGAGGAGAATGCAGCAGGACGGGAGAGCCAGGCCGGGAAAAGGAGCTTTTTTTTTTTTTTTTTTTTATTTTAGAAACATAAAAGCACAAAAACCTATTGACAAACAGACACCCATTATCATAGAAAATAGTACAATCACAACTAATCTATAGACAAGGTGATATGGTCTCAACAGTTGTTGTTGCTTTATCCATTGATATCTTCGAATTGTAGATGTATGGACCCATATACAGACATGCAAATTTAGTCAGACAGTTG